>VMDR010003335.1:0-73659 GCA_007922815.1 Macrotus californicus
GGAGGGGGGTGGGGGGAGGTGATGGGACAACTGTTATAGTATAATCAATAAAATATATTAAAAAAAAGATACAGTCCCTAAACATTTATTTTAACTTAAAAATATGTAAATGTACATATATTTACAGATCATTTGATGTGGGTCAGGGGTTTTTCTTAGAGTGTAGGTAGGTCTTCTGAGTGGAGTTCCGTTTACTTTTTTCATAAACTACACCCTTAACACGTCATCTGTAATTTCCATTTTCAGGTAAGTGAAGTGAGTTCATAAATGGACTTGAGAAATAAAATGGATAATTCCAGATTTTTTAGCTCCACCACTACAGTGTTTTACCATTGTCTTGTCTGTACTTAATTCATCAGCAATGTTTTTAGCAACTTGCCTTAATCAAGTCTTTCCAAAGCATTCGACTTACTTTTCATAGAAATACATTTTGGGGGCACTCATTTAATCACTTCATTATTGATTTAATTTGTAATTAAAATAATAAGTATACCTATTATGAACAGACTACTGATCCTGGGGAGGCACCCAGCCTGGCTGATAGGAGTAGAAGGGAGCAGATACGCAAGAAAAGGTCCTACTAACAGCCCAGGCAGCGTAGTATGGAGAGCAGTCGAAGTGTCAGATAAGCTGTCAAATTGGTTAAGAGAGCATTGTCTTTGTGTGATCCTCTCCTTTCACTGCTTGCTGTTTTATCTTAGCACTTGTAATCATAATTTCTCTATTAGATATTAAACTTTGGGAGGACAGGGCCCATGTTTTATTTATCTGTGATCTCTAGTGCCTAATACAGTGCCTGGCCCATAGTAGGTACTCAAAAATGTTAGTTAGATATATGTGTACACAAATGTGTCTTATTGATTATATCTTTGTGTATATATACTTACACATAACACAGTGCTGTACACATAGTGGGAAACAGCTCTTTCTGAATAAATGGATCCATGTGTGTATCACTGCACATAGTGTACTCAGAATCCAAATAGGAACCTTTAGAATATATGTTTAGGATTTGTTGTTGTTGTAGTACTAATTTCTTCTGTTTGCGTGGGAAACTGAAGATTGACTGTGGAGTGTTTACACTGGGATTAGAATGACATGTCTTTTAGGGAAATGCTTTCCCAATAATAACTGATATTTATTGAGTACTTACTGTGTGCCAGGCACTGTGCTAAGTGTATGTTATCTCAGTTCATTTCCACAACTGCTGAAAGAAGATACAGCAAAGCAATTGTGTTACTATTCTTACACAGAGATGAGGACTCTTTGGGGCAGCCAAAGATGTGGAAGGAGGCCTAATCTCCAGCAGTTAAGTAATGAGCACAGCTTGTTTTTGGAGTGCTGTTTCTTTTAGGGATTGAGGGCCCCTCTAGGTGGGGTGAAAGGAGCCCTTGAATCTAAAGAGACTGCCTAGAGGGAGAAACTGATATTTGCATGTGGCTTTCTGGGAACCAGGGTAGGTCCTCTTTTGACTCCAGAGAATAAAAGGGATCCTTATGGCTTGGCATTGCTCAGAGTATTTGAATAGCTTCTGGTAGGTGGTAAGGTAAGGCCAAAGGGGCAGTGAAAACAAGCTACTGTGGGATATGAGATCCTGCCTGTCACTTTGCTCCCTGGTTTCTCACTTGTCGAGGGCCCTTCTGAAGTCCTCTTGCTCTGGTAGCCTGTATGTGCATGCACAAGCTGCTTGCAGGTGCCAGTACAAACAGCAGTGGGGGTCTCAGGGGCCTGGGCTGGGAGCTGGGCAGAGGGTGTGAAGGCTCCATTTTGGAGCTGTAATAATGAAGGTAATTTTCCTAGCTATTGGCGTGAGATTGATTCGAGCTGGATTTAAGAGAAAGTTATGGTCTTAGGTGCTGCTACACTTTTGTGATCCAGCAGCTACCACAAACCTCGTCTTTGTAAATACATTCACAGGCAGAAATGAATCTAAAAAAGTACTAGTCTGTGGACCCCTTGATTAGGAGATCGAGAACAGCAGCAATAGTGACAAACAAAAAACCAATAGTCCAGCACCCATGCACTGGCGAACAGAATTTCTTTGCAAGGCTAAGTCTGAATGTCTGACTTTGTTTTTAACATTTTTGTTGTTGTTGTTGTTCAAGTACAGTTTTCTGCCTTTTTTGTAGGTTGGGAGGAGACAGCAGTTCTCTAGTCCTCCTTCTGAAAAGGACAGCCAGGTTTGTGGTTGGCTTTAAATTAATATAAAGACACCCTGCCTATAAGTTAAATGAAAGGATCCTTGATGCCCTTTTCAGCCAAAGGGATTTTATTCTGCCGCGTGGCCATTTTTTCTGCTTGTCTGCAAGTAGTTACATTTTTTGGTAGATGTTTTGACAAGAGTGTAGATTTTCATTGAGGAGGGTGACATTATTTATTAGCAAAGCTGACCTTATGTTAGAATGAATTCTCTGGATCCTTCTTGGATTATTTTATGTTTCATGAAAACAAAGACAATGACTGGTCTTGCAGTCTTTGGGTTTGTTCTGAGCTGGGTAAGGTGGGCCAGCTCAGGAATTACAGAGTAGGGGGAGACTCTCGTAGTGATGTGGATCATGTCTATGGAAATGCGCTACGCCCGTCATGGTGGAAGACTCCTTCATTTTGGCCTTAAACTCGCAGAGCTGGCTTCCTGCAATGCCGGCGTTCTAGCCGTGCATGCAAGCAGAGATTGTCCACTCCTAGGCCATATCTGGATGCCCCTCTTCTTGAGTTTCATATCTGGTTTCTTTGTCCCTGACACAGAATGAAGTCATAACACCCTCATAAAACCACTGGACTTAGAAACTCACCCAAAACATGATCCTCACAAGATCCTTGTGATATTGATGTAATTAGTCCCACTTTACAGAGAAGAACCTGAGGCTCCGAGAAATTAAGTAAAATGTCCATGGTTACATAACTCCTAGGAACTGAGATCCAGGTTCCAAAATCTGACTTAAAGTATCTGCTTTTCCCACAGGACTTCTAAACTTGATCTCAACCCTTTGCTGTTAATGTGTTCTCTTGTATTCTTTGGAAAATGGACTGAAATGGTTTTGAGAGAGAAACCTAACTGTGAGTGTTCAGTTGGGTGCTCATGGAGGATCCTCACTGTCACATGGGCGCAGCCAGCCTTGTGATTTTTATGTATGCTTGACAGACCCCTTCCTCCTCCTCTGCTGGCGGCCACTCTCGGTAGAAATGGGGTTGCTACATGGAGGAGAGGAGCTAAATGTGACTTCCTGTGATTTACATAATAAAATAAGAATCTCCCCAGTGGCCTTTTTCTATCTGCTGGTGGCTGTGATGGAGTGGACCCCCATGGGGACAGCCTCACTTAAGGGCTTCCCCTGGGTCATCAGGTGTACAAAGGGTCTTGGGATCAAATGTGCAGTTAAATTGATGAGATCAATTCATTAGGATAAAGACTTCCGCTACTTCCAAAGCAGTAATGTGCTCGGGCCGTTGATGTCTAGATAAAAGATTTTATGTCAGAATGAGATCCATGCCCTTTACCAGAGCTCTGATTATTTGAAGAGAGGGAAAGACTTCTTGAGCCTACATCAAAATATTCAACTTTGAAAGACGAGTTTTTTTAAGGCTAGTTTCCAACCTGCTGTTTCTTTTAGAAATGATTGCTTTTTATGTTTAAAAGGTAACTTAAGTGGCTTTTTTAAGTCTGGGAGGCTTTTACAGACATGGCATGTGTATGTGTGTTTTACCTCCTTCAACTCTGACCGCCTGGCAGCCGGCCTGATCTCTTCCTTCATCTTGATCCTTTTTCAACATTTAATTACATATTTGGTGCCCTTATGAATTAGATTTTTTTTTTTTTTTTTTTTGGTTTTGTCTGAACTCATAAAAGGCATCCCAGCCCCCAGAGGGAATAACATGTCCCCTCCACCCCTCATCCCCAGTAGACATTTCTTTCCAAAATGCAAATGGAAAGTGGTTTGGTTTGGGATTGTCCCCTTTGCTGAAAGGTGTTCACAAAGCACCTTTCACTTCCTTTGTTCTTGGTGGTAAAGTAAGGAAAATCAATTGAAATCAAAAGATGTTAAATTGAGAAAGAAAAAGATGCTACCATACTCTCAGCTAGAAGCAGACTTTAGTCTGTAATTTCAGACTTATTTTGATTATAAAGTGTCATCCCCACCCCCCTTTTCTGCTTCTCCTTTTAGTTCTGTAATCAGGAGTCTACCATTCTTTCTAGTGCTATAATTAGTACTCTGGTCTAAAATATAAGAACCTTCAAGTTCTTAACAGAAATACTGCCTACTCACCTCAACTTACAGAGAGGCCACTCGGCTTGTACAAGTCATTCAGTCATTTGTCAAACATCACTGAGCACTGACTATATTGCAAGAACTGTGCTAGATGCCAGGGATCCAAAGACAGAGAACACTGTTCCTGCTACCAAGTGTGCATCACCTCATTGGTGAGGCCCCCATACCAAAAACCAGACATAAACAGCTTGAGAAATGTCACTGAGCTACATACAGTGTTCCGATTTTGTACTTGTGTGTGGAGTAGCAGTTTCTATACTGTGTCACATCTTGTCTGCTCCCTGGCTTGTTCCTTAGTGAGCACTTGAGGGCCAGGAATGAATACGGGTGTGGAGATGGGTATGGAATGAATGAGTGAAGGGATTTCTATTACCAGTGCTGCCAGGCCTGTCTTACAGGGTATTCCATAGGTTTTAACCTTCCTGTAAAATATCTTAGTTACTGAAGACTTATAGGAAATGGGCTGGGGGTAGAGTCACCTGGAAAACAATGGAATTTGTCATTCTTGCTCATTAGCAAAATGCCCAATTTGGTTAGAATTCTATTACACTACATCACATGAAATTGCCATTTTGTGGGTGATTGCACATGGTTCACCTAATAAAAGGAGACCCATTTTATCACTTACTGGTGTTCTTTGGGTTTAGAACATGCACAGAGGTGAGGTTCTGTGCATCCTAAATGTGTTGCCACCAGGTTGCTCTCTCTAAGTGTGAGTCTCTGTTTGGAGCTTTATAGAGGGAACCTGTGCCCCAGCTACTCCTGTGACACTCAACTCTGAAGTGGAATTCCTCCAGGGCAGTGTCTTTTTGTAGACTGGAGAGGGAATAAAACTGTAGCCCTGTACCCATTTAAAAATATTTTCATTTACCTTGGAGAACATACAAGGACAGGGTTTCATGCATATACAAGAGAAAACAGCAAGTGGAAGGGATTTGTACTCAGCAGCATGAATGGGGTGCTATTCTTAGCCGGACTCTAATGTAGAGAAGAACAGGAAACAAGATGCTTCTGAATGTAGACTCTGGCTGCCCCAGGCTACGGCCAAGAGGCTTCGAGTCATAGGGAAACTCCTGACAGCTGCTGATATCCTTCAGACCTTCCTCTTTCCATAGAAAATTTTACATTTTGTGTGTCTCAGACTGAAGGAGGGGATGACTCTCTCTCTTCTCAGAGGAGGTAAAGGCTTGGGAAGTGGACTTCCCACCATTTTCTACTTCGCCTTGGGGCTGATCTGGCTCTGTGAAGTAGAGTAAGCCCCTCCTCTCATTCTGAGTGGTTTAGCTTCTGAGAGACAAGGGCGTCTCGGCTGACTGGACCAAACTTCTTCAGCCATTTAAGTGTCCTTGGGTTTGTTGTTCGGTTTTTCACATTGGGGCTGAACCTGATTTGCCTTTGAAAGTTGAAGACCAGAAGTATGCCGGATGTGTATTATAGCCACAGTGGAGTGCTGGCTCCTCTCTCGTTGCTCAGTGACTACTGATTGATTTGAATGTATGTATCAGTGCATCAACTGGAAGCTGGACCAGTCACCCAGCTTCCCTCTCTGGTGGTGTCACTGATAGGGGGAAGTGTTTTCAGGTAGCATTTTCCCATAGGATAGGATGGTGATGTGGTGATGTATTGTCAATGTCACTATTACTGAATGAGCTTTACTATGAGCTTGCTTAGACTGGATACAGTAAGGCAACATATATTTATATTTAACCCCACCGATGTTATCTAACATTGGCAACAACTACAAGTCAGCATTTTAAATGGCATGCCTTCCTTGTTTGATTTCAGTGTTATGTGGAATCTAATGAACAAACTGAACTAACTAGGAAAAGGGGACAGACTCATAAGTGGGGAGCAGGATGACAACTGATGGGGGGAGCTTAGGGAGTGGAACGATTGAGGAAAAAGGACTCGTGGACATGGACAACAGTGTGGTGATTGCTGGGGGAGAGGGTTGTAAGGGGACTAAGTGGTAATGGGAAAAATACAATAAAAAAGATTAAATCAGAAGAAAAAGGAAAGAAATAAAGGACATACCTTTAATTAGAACCTGATATGATAGGAATTTCTTAAAAGAAGGGCCTGAAATTGTGGCATTACATCCAAGCAGACTCTGAAAGAGATCAGGACTGTATATAAACCATTCTACTTCCTTATTCTCTAACTGGAAAAAAAAAGATCTCATTTCCTTATTTTCTTTCTTACTCAGAACACCAAGTCCATTCAGCCCCCTCAAAAGATATAGCCAAAGCAACCTTCTTAGGAGAAAGGGAAATTTTCCTTAGGAGTGGTGTGTAGGACCCCCAGAGTCTTCTTTCGGCTCCCTCCTTATCTGATTAAGGTTTGTGTGAACTGAGTGCAGGGAAAATATTGGCTGTAGGTAGACAGCTGTTAACCTGGGTTACAGCATGTTCCTGTTCATGGTAACAATATGCTTTGACTATGAGGTCCCCATATTTCCCAGTTGTCACACTACCTCCCTGCTGCAAGTTAGCCCCTTAGGTAAGACAATTACCAGGGAGTTGTCTTCATCTGATGGGAGGAGGAAAAGCAGTTTTTTTCGGTTTCTCCATGGAAGTGGTAACCATGTCAAAACCAGGCCCTGGAGACCTGACTTGGGAAAGTATGCAGGTTACTGCCAAGAGCCCCTGTAGATCCGTAGCCTCACCATCTGAGTGCTGAGTTTAATGAGTCACACAGCCTTCAGGTAGAGTCATTTTCAAGGAATTATGAGAACATGCCCAGCTTGATTTGGACTGTGTCAAATTTACTTTTGCTGGCTCCTGTTTGCTATTGAATTCTTTTGTGTGATCTCCCCCACCCCCACCCAACCACTGTTGATAATTTATGTGACACCAAAGATTCCAATAAAGGTTTCTGTAAGAACCTTGGAAGCAAGAGGACTAGGGAATTGATCTTGCCCCCTGATCAGACAAATCGTGGTCAGTTCTGTTGAATGGGAGAAGGCCTAGATTTTTCACTTTGAATGTGCTCTGAGAAATTCAGAGTTTGACACGAGGTATAGTTGCAGGGAGGCTGGGCAAGGAAATGGCTTTACAAAATAAAATCTTCACATTGATGCAAAGAGCTTGGCTTTTGATTTAGTGATGGCAAGGTGTTGGATCAGTCTTCTCTGTGTATCCAGAATATGTTAAGCCAGATGAAGTGAGGGATGTTGGGATAAGAGAAGTGATAAGTTGTGTCTTGTCAGAGACCGAAGATCTCCTGATTTTTCATTAAGGTTCTTTTGATGTGGAATTTGTCTGTTTTGCCTAGCTAACAGGAATTATGGTCTGACTTCTGTCCCCAGAAACACTGCTGTTGGCCTTGGACTATTTAATTCTCTTTGCTCACCAAACTGATGACATCAGTAACAAAGCATGAGATGTAGTGTGTAGAGTATGATTTTGGATTATAGGTTCCTTGGGTTTTTGAGTTAGCAGAGAGAAACCAAGAGGGGCACTATGGTGTAACCACAAACAAAAACCCAAGCTGTAGCATCAGAGACCTGGGTTTAGATCCTGGCTGTGCCATGTGTAAACTTCATCACTTTGAGTCAGTTGCCTAATCTCCTAAAACCTGAGTGTTCTCATTGTAAAATGTGAGCAGAATAACTGGCTACCTTGTGGGGGTTGTGAGGTTGGAGGGCGGTAGGTGAAATGCCTAGTAAGGGCTGGCACGTAGAAGCACACAGCTTCGGTCATTTCTTTTATTAGCAATGGATTTAGCAGCGCACAAATCTGTCCCTCCATGCTTCCCTCTTTTCAGCTTGTGAAATGAACTTGACATTCTTTACTCAGTGGTTAACAGGGGGCCACATGAGATATCTGAGCGTGTGAGGATAGATCCTGGGACCCAAACTAGGGCTTGTAAAGTTGCATTATGTTTATAAGCTGTAGAATTATATTAAAAACACACCCTCCCCGTTTCCCCTTCTTGGTCTCTCATTCAGAGGGGGGATTGCTGGCCTTGTGTTTTAAATAGTCCTCAGATGGTAACCTCGAAAGTAGATGAACACGATCCTTGTGAGTCCATTTCTCCTGTGCTTGGGAGTTCTATTCTTAGACCACAATTGCCGGAATATAAAGCCGTGACCCGACATCTCGCTGGAGCCTTGTGTGCCTGGTCATAGATTTCTTTGGGAATCTGGGACAAAGGCCTGGATCTGCTTCTGTCATCGAGTAGGCCAGGTATGGGACGGTCCATTTTAAAGCCAGTGTCCTCCCAATTGTCTGGAATTTATGAGCCTGGCTTACATGGGACATCCCACATTATGACTGTAATTAAAGTCCAGTTTGTTTACTCTGTTCCAGTGGAAGGGCTCTTGGAGAAAAAAGGCAGATTAGATGTTTATGGGTGAATTATTTCCTGTGTCATTTTTCTCTAGACCTGTGATTAGAGGGTTAACAGCACTTACTGTTTATTCAGCAGAGCCCCCTGGAGGGAGGAGATTTAGCATTTATTTTGTTCCTGTGAGCCCAGGACTGGGCCAGTTGCATTTCACACGTCACTTCATTTAATCTTCATTATTGTGCACCCCATAACTCAGAGATTGAAACTGAGGTTCAGGACTTGCTGAGGGGCTCATGATCATGGGCCTTGTACTACTACTTCACACTTGCACACCCCTCTCCTGATAGTCAACCATATGGTCACATCAGTGAAGATACTGGTGATTTAAAAGCATCACTAAATGTTTATTAAACACCTGAATGTAGTTATTATGTATGTGAGGTTGAGTCACATGTAGGGCTCCTGACATTATCTGCAAAGAGGCTGGCCCTAACCCTGAGTTTGGTGTTTTATGCAGTATTTTGGTTGCCCAAATCTGTAGCCATGATGTGGGGAGCTTCCATAAGTGGGGGTGTTTCTAAGAGCAGCCTGACTGACCCCTTAATTATCTTACCAACAACATTGCCCTCTGTTTGTGAAGTGTCCTCTCCAGCAACCCCCTGGAGCTTCAAGAGACATGATCTCAGCTTCATAACATCCCTGTTAAGACAGGAAGCAGCTGAAGTCATTTGCTCTCCTTTACAGCAAGTGGGAGACTCGGGCACAGATGGGAGACAGAGGCACAGAAGTTAGTCCAAGGTCACATCAAATGATTTCCAACTCAGCTGACAAATCTGTCTAAGATTTGGTCTCAAAAACTTTACATATCTTTTTTTTTCCTTTTCTATTTTGGTAAATAAGATGTTTTTCATATCTACTGCCTAATTAATGTTGGGTTTTAATTTAGCCCTTCAAGTTGATCAGTGATTTAACTGAGAAAACGGTTGCCAGAATGTGGTTTAAAACACACTTTTGTCATTATTTCTCTCTTGATGCTGAATTTTTCTGCTCCTACATTTTGCACACTGTCTCTGGGTTAAGAACCTTAGGAATCTCAAGGGTCACCTTGACCGAGAAGCTTCTGTGGTTGGGAACTGCCACATTTTTCAGAGCATTGCTATTAGACCAACAACCAAACAAACACATTAGAAATTTCTGTCCTTAGCTTCACAGAGGAAGGGGAGCACATTCAAGGATAGGCCACTGGCTTGTCCTTAATACAGATTTGGCTTGTGTTGAAATAATATTGTCATTCATTATCACACCTGTCTAGTTATCCTCATGACTCAGTATTCATAAAACATGAACTTTTTAATGAAATGTTTCCCCCTATATTTTGGATGGGAGGTGCTGAGGTGGTGTAAGGTTGGATGATCACATGTGGCCTCTTAGGGAAATAGACAAGTTATTCAGATTCTCAGCTATGTTATGTGAAGTTTTTGGTCATCTTCAGTACTCACTACTAAGAAGTGATTATAGAGGGGAACTTTTTACAAAAAGAGATAGATTCACCCAGGGAAGGGGTGTTCATTGTGAGTAAATATGACTACTACCAAATACCTTTTGTCTCCTGATGATCTGTCAAATTGTAGGTCTTCCGGCTTCATATGTTCAGTTCCACGTTCATTCATCTGACATTTTCTGTGTACCCATTATATGTCAGGGACTGTGTTGGACACTGGATGACATAGATGAACAAGTCCTTAAACCCTAAGATCTTACAGTGAATGCTGGAATTTAGTGTCAATTTAGCTTTATTAGATTCTTCAGAAGTTCCAAAATTTTCCAAGAACTTGTCCCCCAGTGTCCTGTTGACTCTGTTTGAGTATGTCCCAGATTCTGACTGTCCTCCGTCATTCCCCACTGGTGTTTCCTGGGTCCCGCTGCCATCATGTCTCACCTGGATTGTCTCAGCAGCCTCCTAACCGGTTCCGTGCTTCCACTCCTGCCTCCTTCAGTCTACTCTCAACACAACTGCTAGAGCCATCTTTTTAAAGTGGAATTCAGATCATGTCACTCCTCTGTTCACATACACCAGGAGTTTTCCGTTCCCTGTAAGATCAGGCCCCTACTACCTGTCTGACCTTGCCGCCTCCTAATCACCCCTTTTCACTCCTCTTCGTCAACATTGGGCTCATGTGTTTCCTTCACTAAGCCAGGCATACCGGGCACGGTCCTGTCTTAGGACCCCACTTTTCCCTCTGCCGGGAACATTCTTCCCCGAGTGTCTGCGCGGCTCACTGCCTCAAACCTCTGCTCAGAAGTCACCCATCAGCAGGTTATTCCTGACTACTCTGTAAAAAATGTACGCTTATCTTGCAATTCCTATTTGATTAATGTCTGATTTTCTCCTTTTCCCTCACTGGAATATAAACTTCATGAGGGAAGTGGTTTTGGTGTTTTGTTTACTGCTGTATCCTTAAGGCCTGGAAGGTGCTCAGTAAGTGTTTATTGGTTCAATGAGTGGACCAGCCTGTTACTGGATCACTCAGTCAGTGTCCTCTGTAGCAGGGGCCCCTTGGACCTGTGGCACATGTCTCTCTGATGGTGCGGGGAGGGCGTGGTCAGATCGTCTCTGTGGGGAAGAGAGTTGTTCTTAGCATAATCCTGTCTGGCTCCTGTTGCGTTGAAGCCACAGTTTTTGCCTTTTTAGTATCACTTTTCAGTCATAAAGTCAGAGGATGTAAAGATTGATAGGGATCTGGGAGACCATTAGGCCCACTTCCCTCTTTCTGAGGTGAGAAAAAAAGAGTCTGGCAAAAGCAGGTGAGTCACCCAGAGTCATAAAGCTGTTTTAGGGTCAGCCTGAGATGAGGCCTCTGACAGCTGACTCCGTGGTCTTTGCTGCGTCTACTCTCCTCTGTCTGAGAGGGTCCCGGGCTTTCAGATTTGACACTTTTTCTCTGTAAGGACATTCTGGGTTAGTGTAGATGGATGATGGCCCGATAATATGTGGAAAATCCCAAAGATTGACCAGTGTGGATGGGAACTACCCCAGATGTGCCAGGAGCACAGCAGACACACTCACTTTTCCATTGGCAGGAGATGTATAGGGTGAAAGGGAGCAAAAATCAAGACTCTTTGCCGCTCCAGTTGTTTTATTACATGTCACAGTCAGAACGTGTGTTCCATTTAAATTCAGAGTTTTTGATGAATGGCCAGACCAGCTGCAAGCCCTCTAGGCCAGAAGCCTTGATCTTGCCAACTGTTCATTTTCTTGATGGACTTCCCTTATTTCAGGCGCTTGTGTCTAGCCAGTCTATTGTGGGCCTGTCAGAGGGGTGTAGAGCACTCTCTTTGGGACAGTCAGATCCTCCCATGCAACATGTGTCCCGAAGCTGGCCTGCCTCCATCCTCCTTTTACCTGTGTGTGGTCTTTTGTGGAGCAGGGTGGAGTGAGAGAGGGCTCGAGGAGAGAGAAACTCCTCCGGCATCGCTGGACCGTGTCTGCGAACTGACCAAGCTGCGATCGGGACGGCAGAGGAAAGAAGACTTAAATGTATTCATTTGTTGCCGTCCGTGTTGTGATACGAGATGCCCCAGTTTGAGTTTTGAAGGCGCTTTGATCACACACGGAGCATGTGTCGTACTTAATTCCACTCCCTGTTGCCTCTTCGACAGCACCGATTATGCCGAAAGCTTGTGTGTTTGCTTCATCTAGTTTTACTTAAGCAAAGGCTCTAGACTTTCGTAATTTATTTCAACATACTTCCAGTTTCAGGTATGAAGTGTGCTCTGGCAATGCTGATTTTCGGATAGCTCTTTTGGGGTCAAGGGAAGTTTAGTATCCTGAATACAGTAGCCATACTACTTAGGGAGCATCATTTTGGTTTGGTAATGAAATTGATTGTAGTTTAGTTTTCTTACATTAGGTGGACAAAATAATAAAGACCAGAAAGTAGAGGGTTGTGTTTTAAGACACAGCAGAACACTGAGACCCAGAATTAGGAACCAGGAGCTACTCTCTGTAGATTATCTCTTCTCAGGCTAGGCTAGTGGAGTTTCTGAGCACCGCTGAATTCTCCCTTTGCCATCTTTAGATTTTGTAAGGTTACCTTTTATCTTTCTGGGGCTTGCGCGATTCTTAGATCTGGGTCATCGTCACCCGTGGGAGTCCTTGATCTGGACAAGGTAGACCCTGAGGAGTGGAGTTCACACAACGAGGGAGGTGAGAGGGGCTTTCTCCCCCAGTTATTGTATATTTCCTTACAAAAGAGCTAGAGGAGCAATTGTAAGGTCAGGAAAACTTACCCTGATGTTTTGGGTTGTCGGGGATTGTGCTGGGTTCTGACTTAGATTCTGCTGTCAAGTGCAGAAAGCCCTGATTCTTCGATGCAGAGGCAGCTCTTCAGCCTGTGGGTCAATAACCAGGAATGGAATTCTCACCAATTCTTGTTCTCTCTGCTAAAAGTTATACTTTGAGATTTGGGCCTGCTTCTTTTCTCTTTTCTTTTTTCAGTGGCAGTTTTAAATTGGCTGTTCAGTTAGACAAAAGCAAAAGGGTATTAACCCAGCCTTGGAAATCATTGTAAGCCCATGTATTGTTTTCCCAGCTTTTCTTTCCTCTTTTTGCTATCTCGATAGTGTATTCATTATATTTCCTTTCCATCTTTTTTTTGTCCTGTTTCTATGGCAGACATTATTCCTTGTCTGGAAGAGCAAGTGAAGAGCTGTTTTTAGGACTCTGGAAGGTTATAGTACAGATGACAGTCTCAGTTAATGGTAACCAGAACCAGGGAGCTGGGGTCAGCCTGAGTTGGGATCAGTCAAATTAACAAAGCACTGACTCTCAGTGGCAGGAATTCAGGTGACCACAAAGTGTTAAACACATCTGGAAAGGGATTCTGACATCATCCCCAGCAACTGTGGGGAATGCACACAGCCTGTAGACATATTCCTTTTTGACCCTAGAAGACTTCTTTAAAGAGTAATGTTCTGAGTGGTTGCTGGCCAGCTCACCTGCTCATTTATCTTTGGGGAGGGGGAAGGAGACCATCTGCCTGGGGAGCCCCGTCGGCCCCAGAGGCGAAATGGATTCTGCATTTGAAAGTGCTGAAGCTCAGAGACTGATTCTTAGGGGACCCCAAGGGATCTGCTTTTCCTCTACTCATTGTCCCTACAAAACTTTTTCCTGGCAGCCAGCATTGCTGTTCAGATGGGTTGTTCCCTGCTGTTTAAGTTGTTTGGCAGTGGTGTGTCAGGATGCGGGTTTTCTGAATGCTTTCCCAACTGGTTACTTGAGTGGTGGTTAGGGAGGGGCACTCTGAACTGCTGAGGCCTGTCTCCTGTCTGGATGCTCACAGCGGGGCTAGTGGGGAGAACTCTGTTTTCCCTCGGCTGTCTTTGGTGGTGCTGTGGGTGGCTCATGAGATGTGGGTAGAAGTGGGTTTGGGGGAGTGATAGGTCTTTTTTGTTTCTTTTTTCTTTTTTTTTTTTTGAATTGCATTTTTTAAAAATTGAATGTATTGGGATGACACTGGTTAACAAAATTATATAGGTTTCAGGTGCACAGTTCTGAAACATGTCACCTGTACACTATTGTGTGTTCACCCCAAGTCAAGTCTGTCTTTCTGTTTCTTTTGGTGAAATAGTCCAAACTACAGTGTTTGATGTGACTTCTACCCCCATTCAATGCATACTTCTCTGCTAGGCCTTACCGCTTTCCTCATGCCTATAATTTCCTCAGCTTCTCTTGGTTGAATTTATATAAGGGCTCCGTTTTCAAAACCAGGCCCCTTTTCAGTTCCTAAGCCAATTATGACCCAAAAATAAGTTCTGCAAGTAACCTTAGATTCACCACCTGGTAAACCATGTGCAGACGAGACCCAGGGTTCCAGATCAAGCTCTGGATACCATGATGCCGCTACCATTTCCCTGTGTCCCACCAGTTCCCAACATTCCATTTATCTGAAACTCTCTCCATCCTCATCAAAGTCTTGTCTGGCCTTTAAAGGTTTACTGCTGCTTCCTGGGTTCTGAAGAACCAGATCAGGAGTTTCTGTTTCCATTTGAGAATCTGTAGGTCTGTCGCATCAGGTTAGTATCAACCCAGCTAGGATTAGGCTGGGTAGGGTGGGGGGAATATAGGAATGGGGTGAGATGGAAGATTGGCACAGCGTGTACTTGACTGACTTATTTTCAACATTTTCTTTTCTCTTGTAATCTCTGGTTTTCGGCACCTTCAGAGTGGTGTTCAGTAGGTTATCCTGTTGATATTTGACAAAGAATAGGGTGTTCTCGCTCTGTAGCATTAGCAAAGTGATTTAAGGAGATGGCCTTATAAAGAGGATTGGCAGCAGGACCCTGTGGTTTGCAGGCTGCACTCAATCCACTGAGCCATACTAGCCAGGGAGGCAGCAGGACCCTTTGAATGGTTGGGTCTTGGCTCCCATGTTGGCAGATCTTGGACAGGAATTTTGAATGGTCCCAAATCTGACACATTGCTGGTACTTGCTTCAGAAGCAAATCTTTTAATCATTCTCAAGGTTGACTGTATAACTGTCTTGATTCTGAAGATTTTGTGTATAAAGTTTAACCATTCAGTTATTTTCGTTTAGCCTGTTTAGCTTCTTTACATGGAGGTAATACATGTGGAAGAGGAGCAGACATTAGGGATGAAAACCCAGGAGCCTTGTTCCTCCGCCTGCCCTACTTGGGTTCTGTGATTGGTCCCACAGGTGAGTTAACGAGGAACTAGTTTCAAAAATGAGATAATCCCAGGTCTAATCCTTTGTGCTTGCTCCTTCAGTCGAATTTCCTCCAGGCAACTCAGTGGTCATGCAGGACCACACTAACTTGCATTTCATTATCACAAATGGGAGACCCAGTAATTTATAGCCTATCATTTCTGGAATCTGGAGATGGCTCAGCCTAAGCTTCGCTGAAGCAGATTCCATTACATTAGAAGAGAACTTTGCTGGCTGGGCCCAAGACTCGAAGCTTTTAGATGCTAAGTAAGGAGGCCATGTGAAGGGAACAGAATGACTCTGGAACTCAATCCCCCACCTGAGAAAGGGAGTAATAACATTTTGGGCTGGCCTGTTTACATTTCCCTTTGATTTTGAGTAATAAATTCCCTCCCTTCTTCCTAGATCAATGATTTGGGAATCTGTAGTTCCCTAGAAATACTCTATTCTCCCACCCATCAGACTGAATTAGGTGAAAACTCCTTGGCCTTAATGAATGTTGAAGGATTTCAAAGGGCTAATGGAAATTCTTCTGGAAGTAACAATTTCCATTCTATTGGTAAGGCAATTCTCCAGAAATTCCCTGAATGTCTTGGGTTATTTTTGTACAGCAAAACAGCCAGCATTGGGTTTTCTTTGCTAATAGATGACAGAAAGAAATGTGGGCATTTGGAATTCATGGAGAATCCCTAAGTTGCATTTTAGCCTTAGCGTTATGTCTTCTTTCCTAACCCTTTTACCAGAGCTGCTCATGTGAAACAGCATAGATAGATTTCTTTTCCTTCTCTCCCTACCTCCTCCTACCATTCTTTGAGAAAGTGGTGAGTAGCTGCTTGCCAGGTAGAATCTAAATGACAAAAATCTAAAGCCAGATTCAGAGTTTTAAGCGTAGCCACGGCCCAGGTTGCTTACAAAGAAAGGAAAGGAAGAGTCTTGTATGAAATCTTGCTTCATTGGCTCTGCATTTATTATTTATTGAGTTATCGTATTCTAATTTAGCACTGTGCTAGTTGCTGTGCACCTGTGGATTGATTGATTGTGCTCCACATTTACAGAGCACCTACAATGTCCCAGCACTCTGCTGTGCACCTGAGACAGAAAGATGAACAAGACATGGTCCTTGCCGCCTATAGCTCACAGTCTAATGGAAGAGCCTCAGAAGGTGTGAGGAGAGCTGTAGTTGCCTTGCCACATAATTTGCATTTGTATCCTAAAGCCAGAGGGGCGCCATGGAATTATTTTAAGCAGGGCAGTGACATGATCCAATCTGTACTTTTGAAAGATTACTGGTGGCGTTGAGGATACTAGTGATTTAGAAGGGGGTGAGACTGGAGGCAATAACAGTTCAGACAACAGATGTCTGTTAGGCCCTGCTTAGTTTTAGGACAGTTCTAGGTGCCGGAAACCTGGGGTGGACAAATCAGACAGTCTGTGCCCTCAAGGAGCTTGCCATTCTGGTGGTGGTGTGAGATTGCGTAGACAACCTATGTGCATACAACGTATGATATTTTTCAGACGGTGATAAATAACTTGAAGAAGATGAATAGAGCCTAGGGAGTTAGAATGGGCATCAGAATAGATGCCCTGTTGGTGTAGTTAGCAAAGGCCTCTCTGAGGAAATGACATGGCAGCTACTGGAAGACATGGGACAGAGTGGTCCTGAAGAGGAGAACAGCAAGCACAGGGACCCTGAAATGGGAATGTACCATAAGGGTCAGGGTGGCTGGAGCATAGAGGGGCAAGTGGTGTTGAGATGCGGTTGCAGGACCTTGTGGACAATGGGAAGCAACTCGGATCAATTCCACTGGAGTGAAAGGCTCTTCAGTTACTTAAATCAGGGGTTGGCAGACTGTGGCCTATTGGTCGAATCTGGCCTGCTGCCTGTTTTTGTAAATAACGCATGTTGGAATACAGTCACTCCCATTGGTTCATATATTGTGTATGGTTGTCTTATGTTATAAGAGCAGAGTTGAGTATTTGTGACAGAACATATGGCTTAGAAGCCTTAAATATTTGTTGTTGTTTTCTTTTTTAAAATTATTTATTTATTTTTAGAGAGGGGGAAGGAAGAGGGAGAGAAACATCAATGTGAGAGAGAAACATAGATTGGTTGACTCTCGCACGTTCCCAACTGGGGACCTAGCCCACAACCCAGGCATGTGCCCTCACTGGGAATTGAACCTGCAGTCTTCAGTTTTCGTGCAGGCCAGCTCTCAATCCACTGAGCCACACCAGCTAGGCCGGAAGCCTTAAATATTTGTTAGTTGGCCCTTTACAGAAGAAGTTTCCCAACCTCTGAATTAAATGATCTATTTAAGTTTCGAGAAGACAGTCCGGGTGCTATGTAGTGAATGAATAGTAAGAGACAAGAGTATATCTCAATAGTTCAGATAAGAAGTAACTGGATGGGGGGAAAATTCAAACTGTAATTGAACAACAATAAAGTAATTTAAAAAAAAAACTAATAAATATACATTCATGGAGATTAAAAAAAAAAAGAAGTAACTGGATGTTGGGCATCAGAAGGCAGGGGAGGCAATTAGCTAGATCAATATTCATTAATATTGTTGAATAAATATGAAATAACTGAATAAGGCAGTGACAGGGAAAATGAAGAGGACACAAGGCTTTGAAAGAGATTTAGGAGGTAAAAAATCAGTAGAGCTTATTGTTGACTGGGTGGCTAGAAGCAGGGGCATCGCAGGAGGAGGGGTACAGAATGCCCTGCAGGTTTTTGTGTTGTGTTTCGGTGCATGGTAATGCCATTAACTGAGGCAGGCAGAGTGAAACAGGAGAAGCACATGTTGCTAGGGAGAGTAACGTGGGACATCTTTGGACATGGGATATCCAGGACATCCAGGTAGAAATGGTTTTGGATTTGAGACATTCAGGACATCCAGATAGAGATGTCTGTGAACACGGGACACCTAGGATACTCAAGTAGAGATGTCTTTGTGAATGGGACACCCTGGACATCCAGGTAGAGATGTCTAAAAGGTAGCGTAAAGATAGGTCTGAAATTTAGCGGAATGAGGCTGAACTGGTACCAGAAACTTTGAAGTCATCAGCTAACACAGGACCCTCCCAAGGAAAGGAAGGTAGAGCGAAATCTCATATGGCACTTATCTCCTATATACAGATTTGGATCCAGGCAGGAAGCAAAACTAAACGAACTGTTTGGACAGTTTGTATCAATTAGTCCAGTTGTCTCATGACTACAAAATTTGTGGTTTGGAGACTGGTAGACTCTGATGAGCCTTGCCTTACCCACTCTTCTGCAATGTCAACCTCTTAGTCACTTAAGTGGGGTGACTGGGGCAACTCTGGGGGCTCTTCCTTTCCAGACTCCCTGCTAACACTGGAGCATGTGTTGCTTTTGAACTCTGCAATTGATTCATGTCTGCATTTATCTGGCTGAGAGTATGGATTGGCAGGAAGGTCTTAGTAGTCCCTGGATTTTGTTGGAGCAGGGACTCTCTGATATTAGGGTTAGATAGTTGGCTTAATTTTATTCATTTCGGTGCCAGTTCTCTAAACCTACAAAGCTAGATAAACCCCCAGTGTGTTCCTCTGCTTCTCTTTTTCTTTTCTAGGGAAGGGGAAACACAGAAGTGATTTATGAAAAAGCACTGTGTTGAAAGCAGCCTTAAGATAGTTGTAATCACAGCCTTGGATGTAAATCTCCCTTGTCACAAAAGTCCTTTATGAAAACCCAGTAATAAAATCAAAATTGAGAAGGGGAGGAGGGCCATTCTCTACCCTGTTCTCCAAACCCCCTGCCCATTTTTAGTAAAGTCTCACACCTCACATTTCTGCTATTTATACATTTTTTGAAGGCTGAGTTAATCTAGTCTTAAATATAATGTTCAAATTTTATGAGACCTCATGTTTTATCAGTTTTTCCTTCTCTAAAGAGACAGGTTATCTTGCCACTTTTCTGACCTAAATCATTACTGTTCTGAGGTTAGTGACTTCTAGCAGGCTGAAGTTGGAAGTTTGAAGCCTGCTCAGAACCTTTAACCCCCACCACCAAATGAAGTATAGGTAGGAAAGGTAATTTTAAAACATGAAACATTATTTTGAAATGTATATATATTTGAGATGTGTTACTTCCATTCCAGTTTTGATCCACCTCAGAGACCCCCTGCCCTTACTATTTGCCCTTCAGTAGTCTCTTAAAACTCTGTCTAGTGTATTTATGTAAATACAAGCAAATGTGAATATATGTTATTCCTCTCCCTTTGTACAAAAGGCAGCATATTATATAACCTGTTCTGTAACTTGCTTTTTGTCTTTGACAGTGTGTCCTGGGGATCTTTCCATGTTAGTACAGGGAGAGCTTCCTCGCTCTTGCATCAGAGCTGCATAGTGTTCCGCTGCGTGGCCAGATGCCTCCTGGTTTTTTGAACCAGTCACTTACGGACACTTGAGAGACAGTTTCCAGTATTTGCTATTACAAGCAACATCTCAGTGAACAAAGGCAGTTTTTTAAAGGCTTATGTAGCACTGGATATGCTACTTAAAATGAGATTATTATTCTTCATTTTTAGAATGCTGATTGATTTTATTGGTTGATAAATTCCCAATTAGTGATATTCATGAGTGAAATATTAATGATGGGACCGACATCCCTTCACAATTCAAGAATCATTAGGATGACTGCCCCATGGAGGCATACTCCTCCATCTCAGGTTTATTTTAATAATAAAACCTTTAGAATTTTAATAATGAAACCTACTTAAGGCCCTTTGCTCAAGAATTCTGATGAATCACTGATCACTGCAATTACTGCTTCAGCAGTGTAGAGCAATTTAACAGGATAATAGTGAATAAGATAAATTACACCTCAGATCCTTAATGGATTGATATGCAGAAGTATGCAAGGGAATATGGGGTGGGGGAGGTGTACCTTTTGAATGTTAACCCATAGCTTTATAAAATGGGCAACTGGGCCGTTATAGCCACTACTACTGGAATGAGTTATTCTGTACCAGCCTCTGGGGTTCTGTGGTGAGTAGAGCGTCCTGTTTATTATAGGCACCAAATTGAGTTAATTCTGTTGTTTCTGTGTATCTGTGGAGTGGGTGGAAAGTCTAGGTGACTTGCTAATTGTCTTACTTAGAATACTCCCCTTTGTACTAAAGAACTAGTATCTTTGGTATAAAAATAGGGAAGCAGACCAGTTTTACAAATAGTTGCTGGCCAGGGGAATAACATTTTCTGCCAGGTAAGTGGTTTAAAAAGGCAGACTGGAAAAATAACCAACTGTGGGATGGTAAGAGTTCCGCTCTTATTTACAAGGCTAACATAGTCTGCCAGTGTGTTGGGCACAGGGGAGGAGGGAATGGATCAGCTAAGAAGCAAGTACAGTGCTTGCTTTGTCCGTCCCTGGATGTATATTTAGGGGAGAATAGTAAGGATGTGGATCACATGGGAGGAGGGACTTTCTAAGGGGCCAAAGGAAGCAAATCCAGGAGACTTGGCTGCAGTTCTACCCCTATGGACATTCCCTGGCATTTGGTCACATTGTGGATGCCTTAACATCTTGTACCTGTATCCCAACTAAAGGCCTCGGAGCACAGTAGAGAAGAACTGCAAGAATACAGTCTTTTCTTTCTAAATATTTAACCAGCATTAACATACCTTAACATGTCATTGAATTTGGAGTAATGTTGTGTTAATATTAAAGCAACTTAAATTGTCTTGAAATATAGAAAGCCCTGTTGGAAAAAGGAGCAGGGATGGGCAGAGAGAAAAAGACAGGTAAGAGCTGGAAAAAGGGCTGTGCCAGAAAGGATGCTTCAGAGACAGTATGGTCAGAGAATTTTGTGTTCCAATCCTGGGTCTGCCCTTTGGCCAAGTCATATAACCTCTGATTTATAATTATTTTAATCTGTAAAATAAGGAGAATGATCTCTACTGCGCAGAGTTTTTAAAACCATGATTCAATGAGATAATGGATACAAAGTAAGCTCTATTATGAGGTAGCGGCTACTATGACTAGCAGTCTGCTAGAGGGACTCATTTATACGTTTGGAGGGAAGAAAAGTGCCTTCTCTTACACAAGGAGAGTGGTACTTCTGGTGGTAAATCAAGAGAGCTGCCTTTAAGATCGGGAAACATATTGACAGTTTGGAGGAAGGTGTTAGTTACCATGGCAACATGGGAATTCATTTGGAGGGAGAATTGTAACTGGAGGTTATCTCACTGTAAAAGACTGACTGGTGGAGATTAAAAAAAAAAAAAGGCCCATCTAGCGGGAGTGAAATCCTGCTCTGTATCAGCAGGAAATTCCAAGAGACAGGGTTTAGAGAAACTTGTACACAGATCAGAACGTTGTGTGGGCCTTCCGTGGTGATTAATGGGAACGTGTCTCAGTGGGTCTAAATACTGCTGCTAGTTTGTGCCTTTGTTCACATGTGTTAAAAGAAAAGTATGAATGAGATTTCAGTGAGGTTTTTTTGTAGTCTGATTGTCACACGTTTTCCTATAGTTGGTTATCAGACCCCAAGAAGTTTTCAGGTATAAAGAGCATGAGTACCTAGTGCACCTTAGTAATTTAGTTCTTAAGGTAAGCAATGTAATGAATATAGGTGTTTCCTCTTGATTGGGCCATTAAGATATATTTTCTTTTTGTAAAGGCTCTTCTGGTAATATTGTTGAGTTTGAAAAGCTTTCTGGTGTGATGTAGATGATGTCCGTTGTTAGTCTGATTCTTTGGTACACCTGGTGGTACCGGTACCTTCTTGTGTATGCTGCCTTGCCCAGACACAGAGGAATGGACCAAATGAAACCCCATATAACAGCATGATTCTAGATTTCCTATTTCATTCTATATAGGCTTCCAGTGCTCACCCACATCCACTTTTCTCCTTCCCTTTGAAGTTAGGTGTGGCCCTGCGAGTTGCTCTGGCCAGCAAAATGTGACCATACATGGCACTTCTGGGCCAAAGCAGTTGCCAGTATGAGACAATGCAGTGTTTTTTCCTGCCTCGGTGATGTGCAAGTGACCTAGGTAGAGCCCGCCAGTCTAAGTCCTTGCAATACAATGATAGACAGGTTTTTCCTTCCTACCTCATGTTGGACATGATAAGCAAGAGATGAGCTTCTGTTCGGTTAAGCCACTGATATTTTTTTAGGGGACGTTTGCTACTTCCCCAGAACCCAGCCTGGCCTCCCTGCTTTGATAGACACTTAACACAGTTATTATTCGCTGTATGCTGGGCACTGTTAGGTTGGGATATAACAGTGAATGAGACAGACAAAACCTCTCCTCTCATTGAGCTTACATTCTATGAGGGAAAAAGTTAATAAGTAAGTAAAAAGTGGATAAAGGTAATTAATTATAAACTGAGATAAGTGCTATGAAGGGAAATGAACAAGGTCATGTGATAGACAAACCTCCAAAGAGTAAAGAGGTCTTGAGAACCAAATGGCAATCCCCAGAACCCTTGTTAATATGCTCTAATAGTTCCAGGTATGTGTTAAGAGTCTGGGTGCTCCTGGAGTAGATTCTTTTGCCTTGGAAAAGAGATATCACTAAACCTAAGAGAGAAGTGTGTTGTATTACTTGATAGCATTGTGACAAACTTAAGTAGCTAGTACACTCCCAAATAAAATGCCAGCTGAGAATGATGTTAATTTGCTTTGCACCTTTGAAAACTTACTAGTTTTCCACTGGGTAAACTGGAAGATGAAACCCGAGTTTTGTTTAAGTGTGTAATCCCTCCCAGAGAGCACCCATCGTTAGCATTCAGACTGTCCTGCTATCTGGTTGCCTGGTAGGCACCGGTCCAGTTTAGTATTGTTAACCTGGCTTTTACACTGAGAAGAAATAGAACAGAAGTGTTATCTGGGCTGATTTAGGGAGAAAATATGACGATGAAATATTTCCTTAAATTTTCCATTAATGTCTCCAGTGAAGGCTTTGAGACTGGTTATAATTTTTCTGAAAGAAGCACAGGACTAGAGCTCAGGTTTGGCTGTTGAGGGACATTTGTTCCATTGCCAGCTGGCAATGATTTACTTAGTATGACTATAATATTGTAAGAGGTGTTGGCATAAGGGTGGGCAATACCTATTCTGCTTTGATGAGGAAGAGTGGAAAAAGTGCTTGGGATCTGCCTTGGGGAAAGGAGGGCTTTATCTGCTTTTCTCCCCTTTTTGAGGGGGCAAACCAGTGTTGAGAATGGGATATTCAGGAGAGGAGGCATGTTTCAATGACAGTTAAAAGGAGAACTGAGTATTAGGAGAGTATGGACTGTTGAATTAGGAGAGTATGAACTGCTGAATTCTATGTGCAAATTCAAAAAAATGCTGTTGGAACAGCCATGAAAAGGAATCCGAAGTGTTCGTGGTGATGTGATGCTCGCCGCCCTTCAGTAAAACCAGCCTTGTGATCATCCTCAGAGGGCGATTGAGAATCTCTAAGCTGGAGCCCAGGGTCATCCTCAGAGGGGGACTGAGAATCTCTAAGCTGGAGCCCAGACACTTTTTCTGTCTTGGCTATTTTAGTCATCTCATGTTGGCACATGCTCTGAAAATCCCATCTGGGTGAAACTTCGGGACATAGGAAAAATAGATAAATGTAAGAATTACCTAGCATTGAAAATATATACATCCTTGAAAATATATGGATATGTTGATATAGTGTGAATTTCCATGCCAGGACACATGCCAACAATTTAATGATGTGTATAGCAAAGTCCCTTGTTAGACCCATTCAGAAATCCTAAAATGAATTGCAAGTCTGAAAGTATTGGAGGTGAAGGCCAAAAATAATGATCATGTTACCTAGGGTCTCATGAATAATTCAGCTGAGTTTAATGCTTTTTCCATGGTGAAAGTAAAGCTGAAATATTTGGCATAATGTAGGCAAATTATACCCTCTTTTGGGGGGGGGTGGGTGTTGGTCATGAGGAATGTGGAAAGGGTGGAGAAAAATAAAGAATCCTTTCATATTTCTTTTAACCAAATACACGGAATCTCTCAACATTCCACCTCTAAAGAGATAAATATATAAAAATTCAAGTGGGAAGCTTAAAGGTGTTTCCTTTGAATGCTCATTAATAGTTGAAGATTTGGTTTGGGCTTGTGAAACATTCAGAAAACTGCTCCCAAGTCGCAGAAGGATGGTTAGAGAAACCAAAAGAGAAAGAATGTCTGATGTACTTGGTGATATGCAAGCCAAGGAGTGTTGGTCTGTTTCAGGAAAATAATAATAAAATAATAGTCCTTGGGCATGAACAAAAAGGGTTCATGGGTATTCTTGAAAGTTGCATGCAAATTAAATTATTGTAAATCTAATCATAATTTAAAGGCACTAGGAAAACATTTTGACAAATCTGCCAGAAGATTAGAATTATTTTTCATAAAGTGAATGTTTCCTTCTCTCCAACTTAATTTTTAAACCTAGGTTTTAGTTTATGGCTTTACTTAGACTGAGAGTTTTGCTATCCAGAGGATAAAGCTTGGACGTTCTGTGTTTTCAGACTCTCATTCTCATCTCCTGAATAGATGAATTTTGATCTTTATTTCTACTGTTCTAAAAATAATGAGAGGAGAAGTGAGTTCATAGAATCCAGGAGTGTTTGAGCTGAAGGGGCTTAGAGATAGATCGTCTAGTGCAAGCCACCCATGTGACAGAACTAAGGCATAGAGAGGTTATGTGACTTGTCCAGAGTCGCCGAGTACCAAAGGGAAGGTGACTAATTATGAATTAGGGTAAAAAGAACCCAAAGAAAAAATTCTTATCTACTGCTAATTTTTTTTGAATCCTCACCCAAGGATATGTTTTTATTGTTTCAGAAAACACTTTGAACCATGCAGAACAAGTCAGGAAAACCACACCATGGCCACATCATAGTAAAACTAAGAAACAAAGACAAAAGAAAATCTTAAGAGCAACCGGGACCGGGGTGTGGGAGGGGGGCATATTACATTCAGTGGAGAATCAAAAATACCAACAGCCTAATTTTCAATTAAAACAAAATGCAGTGGTGGGGGGGGTGCAGAAAAAAAAAAGATTGGTATTTTCTAAGTGTTTGAGGAATATATTTTGAGATGGATTTAAAACAAAAGCAAAGGTAGGGAATAACAGCAGAAGAATAATGTATGTAAATTACGTATGTTCTGACATAGAAATAAATCAAATAAAAATGAGAGGAGAAAAGGCACAGGCTCGTAAAACAGAGGGGACTACGATAAAAGTTAACAGGTAGGAATCAAAAGCGTTCATTAACAGCTGACAGGCCAAATAGTAGGAGACTAAGTAAGGGGAAAGAGGGCTGTGGGCATTGTAAAATGTGTCAGCATGAAGATAATCACTAGAACAAAATACATACTACCCTAAATAGAAAAAAAAAAGACTACAGAGTGATTATAGCATAATAGAAACAGTGAAAATAATGTGATATAATATGATAGGATGGAGACTGAATATATGAGTGATGTAAAAAATATAAACGAGCTAAATTCACCGCAATAAAATAAAAGCATGTTCAGATTGGCTCTCAAGCAGAACACAGCTCTGCTGTATACAAGAGACACCTAAAACAAAAGGGTCTAGAAAGGCTGAAGTTGGCACGGTCACTAAAGAACACACACAAACAGGTTCTTAGCATGTATTTAAAACACCCAAACAACTACCAAAATGCGTGACGGAAGGAGAATGGATAAGTATTATGAACTGGTATATTTACATAGTGGAATGCTACTGTATATGTCAATGCGAATGTATGATGAAGTACAGGTAACAGTGTGGATGAATCTCATAATCATAATATTGAGCAAAAGAGGAGAAAATAGTATATGATTCTGTTTAAAACTTAAAAATTGTTATTTTTCTCAGCTTTATTGAGGTATAATTGATATATAAAATTGTGAGATATTTAAGTGTACCTCATGGTGATTTGGTACAAGTATATATTGTAAAAATTTCCCCCCATCTAGTTAATTAACATATTCATCACTTCATATCTTTATCTTTTTTTTTTTGGTGAGAACGTTTAAATTCTACTTTCTTAGTGAATATCATTTATACAGTACAGTGATATATTACATGATTACTAGGGCCATAAATTCATGCTGCCTATTTTTAAACTTCATATTATACATGTAAGATACTTATGTAATGCATACTTCACACATAATATTTGGAATTTTATATGTGTACTATTATATATAGAACATAAACTTCACATATGCGCATATAAAGGGTTGTGGTGCCCCTCAGGAGAAGGTGGTGCCTGCAGAGGGGGCACCACAGGCCTCTGGCACGTCAGAGCTCTGTTTCTCCATCTGGTTGCCATTGGCACGGTCTTGTTCACTTTGTGGACATTTTTAAAGCTGAATACTTAAGGTTTGTGTTCTTTTCTATATGTATGTTACATTTTAATAAAAGTCTCGCATTTAAAAATATAAACTATTTACAAGCAAGAGGTAAGGTATTGGGTCAACTCCCTTGGAATATGTTGGACTTAGAGTCACTGGAAAGGGTAATTTCTAATTCTAGTTTGTATGAACACTGTCTCTAGTCTGCCGAAGGCCGTTTCCTTTCCTTATGGTACCTCAAGGGTGCTCCCTAGATTTGTTTTTGCCATCTCCACATTAAAAATAGAGTCTAGAAAAACACGATAGAGGATTCAGAAGTAGATCTAAATACACACAGGAATTTCACACAGAGTAAACTGATGGGATGGGAAGGAGAAATGGGTTTTTCAATAACTGGTTTTGAGACAACTGGTTAGCTGTTTAGAAAATTTTAAATTGGATTCTTATCTTCCTCTTTCTATGAAAGTAAATTTTAGATGGATTAAAATATATATGTAAAAAAATGAATATGGTAAAAATAGTAAAAGAAAACATAAGAAAATATATTTTTTACTTTTTTAAATTATATTTTAATTGATTATGCTATTACAGTTGTCCTGGTTTTTTCCCCTTTGCCTGCCTCCACCCAGCACCCCCCACTCCCTCAGGCAGTCCCCCCACCACTGCTCATATCTGTGGGTCATATGTATAGTTCTTTGGCTACTCCAGTTCCTACACTGTACTTTACATCCCCATGGCTCTTCTGTAACTACCCCTTTGTTCTTCTCAATCCCCTCACCTCCCCTCCCATCTGGCAACATCAAAACACTTTCCTTATCCATGATTCTGTTTCTGCTCTTCTTGTTTGCTTAGTTTTTTAGATTCAGTCGTTGATAGATTATGTATTTATTGCCATTTTATTGATCCTAGTTTTGATCTTCTTTTTCTCAAGTCCCTTTAACATTTCATATAATAATGGTTTGGTGATGAGGAACTCCTTTAGTTTCTTCTTGTCTGGAAGGTTCTTTACCTACCCTTTGATTCTAAATGATAGCTTTGCTGGGTAGAGTAGTCTTGGCTGTAGGTCTCTGCTTTCTATGACTTTGAATGCTTCTTGCCAGTTCCTTCTAGCCTGCAGAGTTGCTTTTGAGAAATCAATTGACAGTCTTAAGGGAACTCCTCTGTACATAACTAACTGCTTTTCTCTCACTGCTTATAAGAGTCTTTATCTTTAACGCTGGGCATTTTATTTATGATATGTCTTGGCATGGGCCTATTTGCATCTGTCTTGTTCCAAACCATTGATTTGATTCTTAGCTTCATCCAACTATTGTTGTTTCCCTATAAATTGTTCTTTATTTTAATTAGTGTATCCTTCATTTCTGACTGCTCTTTTTTTGCTGTTGAGGTCCTGACTAAGTTCCTTAAGCATCCTTATAACCATGGTTTTGAGCTCTGCATCTGATCAATTGCTTATCTCCATTTTGTTTAGCTCTTTTTTTGAGTTTTGATCTGTTCTTTCATTTGGGCCGTGTTTCTTCGTCTCCTCGTTTTGGCAGCCTCCCTGTTTGTGTCTATGTATTAGGTAGAGCTGCCATGCCTTCCCTTAGTAGTGTGGCTTAATGTAGTAGGTGTTCCTGTAGGTTGCAGTGGCGCAGCCTCCCCTGTCACTCAAGCTGGTACTCAAGGTGCACCCTTCATGTGGGATGAGTTCACCCTCCCCTTGTAGTTGAGCCTTGAGTGCTCTTGGCAGGTCAATGGGAGGGATTTACCCAGGCCAGTCAGCTGCAAGGACTGGCTGTGACCACTGACCACTAACCTTTGCCCTCCATGGAGGATCAGTTGTGCAAGGGTGTGGTGGTGGTGCTCTGATGTGGTCTGTAGCTGTCTACTGGGTGCGTTGGTCCTGAGGTTTCCCAGTTGGTGCAGGCCAAGGTCAGCCCCAACCTGTGTTCTGCCCTGGGCCACCCTGACTGAGCTATAAAGCATTCTGAGATGGCTGCTACTTGTGCTGGGCTTGCAGATTCCCAGAGCAAAGCCAAGTGTGAATCTAGGCTGGCTGCTGCTAGTGCCAGGCCTGGGGCCATTTAGCAAGAGGTGCTGGGTCTGGGAAGCTTACTAAGGCTGACTGTTGCTTGTTTGAGAGGATTTAGGAAGTTAAGAAGCATGAGCCAAGACCAACCATTCATATGGAAGTCACTGTAACAGATTGAGTGGGCCCATAAGTTGGGAGGGATGAGTCTCGGGGATCTCCAGGGTGGGGCAAACAGTGTTAGCCAGGTTGACAAAGAGTCTCAGATATGTCACCTGCCTGCTGGCTCTGTGACTCTGTTGGGGGAGGGCTCAGAAAAGTGACATTGGCTTCTGCCTGTCTTTCTCTCTGTGAGAAAGCTGTCCCCCAGCTCAGCCTTGATGCTAAGTACTTCAGTTCCTCCCTTTATGCCACTGGTGCCTTTTAAGCTGCTACGCCAGTGCTGGAGTTCAAGTGGAGTGAATCTGAGTAAGTCCATGTGTGGGTTCTTTAAGAGGAACTGCTTGGGACTCCAGAAGTTTCTTCACTGACTGAATCCCTGCTGGTTTTTGCAGCCAGAAATTATGGGGACTTATCTTCCTGGCACTGGAACCCTGGGCTGGGGGGCCTGGTGTGGGGTTTTGCTCCTGAGATATCCCTCCCAAATTTTTATCCACCACATGTGGAATGTTGGACCAGCTTGTTCCATGCCTCTGCCCCTCCTACCAGTCTGGATAGATATGGATTCTTTAATTCTGTAGTTGTCAGACTTCCATTCATCTCGATCTGATGGTTCTGAGTGATAGGTGTTCTATAGTTTAGTTGTAATTTGGATGTGGTTGTGGGAGGAGGTGAGCCATGTTTACCTATGCCACCATCTTAACCGGAAGTGAGAATATATTTTTAAAACCATGAAATATAATCTAAGCATGACAGAAAGTTTAGAAGCTATATGAGAAAAGATTGATAAATTTCAATGTTCTACATGGTTAAAAAATATAAACAAAGTCAAAAGATAAACTGGAAAAGTGTTTATATAGCCCATGACAAATGGTTAATTTCTTTTTATAGATAAAGTGCGTACAGTCAACAAATAGGGAAAAAAAAGGCCAGAAATCCAAACTAAAAAATGAGCAAAGAGCATAAATTGTTATTTAAAGAAACAAGAAATCACAAAGACTCATGAACATACGAATGTAGGAAAAAGATGCCCTGATCACATTCAAAATAGAGAAATACAAATAAAATTCCAACTGCAGTCTGTCATCATTTTTCACATATTACATACAAACGTTTGCTAATACATTATGTTCAGGATACAGGGTCGGATACAGAGTGTTAATACATTGTTGCTTGTGCAGTATCTGAGAGAATTTAAAAAGTATACCTTAAAAGTATACCCTTGGACCTAGCGATTTGCTTGTAAGACTTCATTCTGTAGATTTGAGTACAGTGGCAGGGACTGTCAAAAGGGGACTGATTACGTAAATGAAAGCACAGCCATCTAGTTGACCAGAACGCAGCCAGTGAAAAGAAGGGGCAGGTGGATGTGTACTGATACGAAGAATCTCCAGTATACACTGATGAATGGAAAAACCATGACGGAGAGCCATACTGTAGATGGGGGAGGGACGTACGTATACAGAAAAGCTTGTATACACATAGAGTATTTCTGGAAGGATATGCAAGAGAATAGTAGCGGTGTTTGCTCAGAAGTATAGAACTTTGAGGCAGGGCCCGAAGAAGTTTTACTTCTCATGTTAACTGTTCAGTATTGTCTGAAAGTATTTTTCCCCAGGTGACTGTTATACTCATTTAGGAAAACACAAGTTAAAAGAAAATCAAACTAATTCTGTCCATAATGGTTCTTAGCAGAGATGCTGTTGGGTGTATTGTATCCCTGTCCCTTTAGACTAAATGCCAGTAGCTGTCCCAGTCATTGTGGCAATGAAAAATGCCCCTGTAGATTTCTGGGCACCCCAGGGTGTGGAGTGGGTGGTGGTGCTGTTTGAGTGAATAATCAACTTCTCTTCAGGTTTCTGAGTTCCCAGGCTCCATGGACCCAGCAGGGTCTTGACGTGTGCAGCTATAGACCTTTACCTAAAGAACATAAATAAACTTTCTTTTTATAACATGGGGTTCTAAGCCAGTCACAGTGGATACTGGCCTGGGCCAGTGACTGGTGAGAGCCCTCAAACTAGGTGGGGTTGCACCCTTATTAGGGAGAGCTGTAGCACTCTGGCCTTGGTAACAATGGGCAAGATGTGAGGAAGAGGGATCTCGGTTCCCATCTCTTAAAAGACTTGGAGCATTGGTTGTATCTTAATAGGATTGGTCTGTTTTTCTGTCGTGTGCTTTTTTGCTTTTTTCTAACAAAAAAATCCTGCACTATTCTCTGCCAACAGATTTTCCTGAGCTGAAAGGAACAGCTGTTTCTGTTGGAAACCGGCATCTCTCTCACCCCTCACTGTGGCGTGCGCTTCCTCCGAGGCCAGGCCCATGTAACACTGAATTAACATTAGAAGTCTCTCTCATGAGACTCTTCACCTGGTGAACAATCTGTGAGACCCTAGTCTTCTTGGAGGCCATAGGAGAGCAGAAACGAGCTGAGATCTCCTTACACAAGGGGGAGTGGTGCTCCTGTCTTGTCTACCTCCCAGTGGCCAAGAGCCGTTTCCGGCCCTCCTGAAACAGGAGGCAAACCTTGAGACACTAGAAAAACCAGACGCCTTTAGGCCTCTATTGTACCCCAGGGTCTTACAGCCCTGACCCACTCAGGGGTGGAAACATCTAGGTAGGAATCTTCTCAGAGCATAACCAGAAACAGTGATTCTCTATTTTGAGTACCTTCCTGTGAAGCACACTTACCAGGTGCTTTCTGTTGTAAATTAATTTTTTTCTAAGTGTGCACACTAAATCATAGGAAATTACCACCCTTTCCACACCTCCTAAATTTTTCTCCTTTTTAAAAAAAAACTGGCACCTGTTAAGTGAGCTACACAGATCACTTTCATCCTTTCTCTTTCAGCTTCCCATTCCCTGCTCCCGCACCCTCCCCATGGGGTGGGGCGCCCCCTGAACCTTGCCTCAGAGCATTTTAGATAGTGCTCATGCTAATTTTTAAAAACATTTTAAGTAACATTTATTGTCTTTTTTCTAACCAGAAAAGCAGCATGTTTATTATAGACATTTTGAAAAATACAGGAAAGCAAAACAAAGAAAATAATTATCAAGAAAGATGATACCCTTTTCTTTTATGTCATTGTTTTTTCCGTCTTTGCAGCCACACACACTCCTTCACTCCACTTCTGACATCTTTGAGAATCTGGGAGTTCTGCACGCAGATGGTTGGAGGTTCCTGTGACTGTGTTACGAGAATAAATACCAAACTCCAGCAGGCAGCTTTGATCTGAGACCTTGCAGGATGAGAGAGGGCATTGCCTCTTCGGAGGACACTCGGCTCTAGTCATCTCCCAGGGAAAATGGTTTCTGGCAGGAAGGAGCAGAAGGAGTGGTGTGTACTAGGCTAGGCAGGGATTCTTCCTCCCCACACCTGGTCAGTTTTTACTCTTCGACAGGGGAAGAGGATGTCTGCGGATTTTGGTCTCCTTCCAGAATTCAAGCCCTGTCACCATGGCTCTTCCTCTGTGTCTTTGTGTTTTTAGGCTGGAACCTCTTTGTTGTGAACTGAGTATCCATGCAGTATCCATGCTGTTGAACCTTTCAGAGAAGAATTGGAATCCAGAGTGGGACTCCTTCTGTCTAAAGGTTCTGGGCTTTTGCTGTTAGCTGGCTTCTGGCAGACATTGACAGTAGGAATAAATGACAGAGATTTGATGTCACTTTAGTTTCAGATGGACCGAGTCCCTGGAGCCCCTCTTGAGGACACCAGTGTGAAAAGCCCAAAAGAGACTGTCCGAACTTTGAGCCCCTCACAGTTACAGCTTCAGAGGAAACTTCATTTTCATACATACCCTTCTGTTGATTGTTATTATGTTGAGAGATGAGAATCTATGAGCTTTTATAGTTGACGCCATTTTTGTGATATCAGCTGTGTTTCTACCAAGATAACTGGCTGTTGGGTTTGGTATTGTAGTCACAGGGGAAGGGGGAGCTTTGTAGTGTTGCCTTGCTCCCAGTTTCTTTGATTTTTTTCCTTCCATGCTCTCACCCGTTTGATTTTGCTACTCTGTTATCTTTTCCTATAATGCAGATCAAGAGGTACTTTTATTCCTCATTCTCTGAAAATTCTTTATCTTTCAGAACAGGATGGGTAAAAAGGAAACAAACAGGCTTATTAATAATTATGGTGGTTTAAAAAAAATCTTGGTGAATAACCTCCCTTGCAGATTGTAATTTTTCAGAGAAGACGGCGATATAAGGATTCCTTCTACCACCCTTCCTGCCAGATGGCTCATCAGGAAGCATATATTTCAAAGCTTTGCTGGCAGCTGTCTGATTTCTCAGTCTGCCTCACTTTCTTTAACTTTCCTCTTTGTCCACTCCGGGGGTGGGAGTGGAAAAGGGTCCAAAAGGGTCCAAAGAAGCTGTTAAGAGTGGCCTTTAGATGGGCACAGGTTCTTTATTATATGCCCCCAATCCAGGACCTTCTACTAGGTTTTCTCAAAAGTCCCCTCTTGGTGTATAAATAGGAACCTGCTGTGGTTTAGGTAGCTCAGGGTCTGACCAGTGGCTTTTTGTCTTTTCCCATGGGGCACGTAGCAGGTGCTCAATAAACATTTCTTGGATCGAAGTCATTAGCATTAAACATGAGTCTGTTCGCAGTTGGAGTTACTTTTAAATCATATACCGCTGCTCTGAAGATTGTCATTTCTTGAACTTTCCCTTCTTTGTGCCTTTTCACTCACTCACTTCCACTGTTCCAAATTTAGGCATATTGGAAATGAGACTAGGTGGGTGTGGAAATAACTTGGTTGAACTAAGTTTTCAGTCAGGAGAAGGTAGAAGCGATGGCTGAAGCCTTTAGAATCTTTGTCTGTGTTTTGGGGTCAGAAAGTGAGAACTGTGGCAGAGCAGAAAGGACTAATAGTGACAGGAGTATCTTGCTTTGCTTTAAGTTCCAATTTGCCCTAAGGCATCAGTCTGCAGGGTGGTGACTGCTAGCCTTCCGGAGTCCTTGGGTTTGGCACTGATGGAAAAGAGCTCCTGTCAGGTGGGGTGGGGGCCGTGCCCTTCCCTCCCAGGATGCCTTTCCAGAGCCTTCCAGGCCCACGGCAGCCCTTTTCTCCTCCCCTTCTGTTCTTGGTCCTTGGTTTCACATGTCCACCCCAACCCCAGTCCCTACCCCATGAAAGTGAGGTCAAAAAGACCTTAGCTTTCTTTCTGCCTTGCTTTTAATCATCTTCCCAAGGCTGCAGCGAGTGCAGCCCCGTCCCTTTCAGCCCCTTCTATGTGGATGCTAGACCAAGTGGCTAACTTCTCCTTTATGAAAATGCACATCAGCCATTCAGAGACTTAATCTGATGATTTCTATATGTTGGTAAAAAGAAAAAGCCGTCATCCCTGCCTGGTATACTCAGATGTTCCCTTTGGTACACTGATGGCAGGATTTCAAAAGCAAAGGACCATTTAATTTAATTTTGCAGATGGCAGGAGGGACTGCAGGAAGCTTGGTCACAATATGCCCCCTCCCGGGAGAGCTGGTTCAGTAAATTCAGGTTGCCTGAGGGGCTGGGATATGAGGAATCTAACCCTCTGTCTTCTTTCCACTGCCTTCCCTCCAGTATAAAATGTAGTTGTGGGGGGAGGAGGTATGGGCAAGAAAGAAAATTACCTGGGTTGAAAAGCCAATGACTGCTGATGTGAGATTGCCAATTTCAGTAGTGCTCAGGACATATGGATTATGACCAGCTACAGATTAAGCCATTCCCTCTTTGTTTTATGACCTTTTCCTTTTTAAATTGACTCCTTGCTGCCTAAAGTCCTTTCTGGGGTTTTCCTTAGGCTGGGGACTATGCCTGCTGGTAAGAAATATATCTACCCCTCTTAGTTCCTCAGTGATACTGAGGAGACCAAAGGGGAGGAATCTTCTTTTTACTTTCCTTATTTAATTTTTAGGATAATGCCTTCCCACAGAAAAGCAGACGCAGCATCCTGAATTCTATTTGCACAGCAGCTGGATATTTGTTGCCCGGTCCTGTGAAGGTTTCAGAATTGGAAATCCAACTGTTGGCTTTTAGGCTAGACTTCAGAATGTTCACTTACCATCCGTGGGGCCAAGCGACACACCCGAGATCTTGGTGGTGTTTACAGTCTGGTCACTGGATAAATCTTGCCCAAATGAGAAGAAATTGTTTTTCTTCAGGTGTCAGCCATGCTGCTCTATTAAAAAGTCCTCATTAGATAGGTACAAACATATTTCTCCCTGAATCATTTGAGATGGAACTATAGGCATTTAGAGACTGGCAGAAAAGCTTTCTAAAACTTCTGTTTGTCTCAGGTAAAAGTAAATAGAAATATCTTATGGATAAGTTGTGAACTTTAACACAATTTCTGTTTTTTTATAAACATCTCTCCTTTCTTTGCTTTTTCTCCCCATTTGTGGTGGCTGCCATTCGCCCTGCAGATAACTGCTGCTCTGTAAAAACAGAAGAGGATCTGATACTGTCTGTTTATACTGATGGTTGGAGTACTATACTTCAGTGTGAGTGGACATTGCTCTTCAGTCACTTATCTCCATCTGTGACTAGAAGGCCTTGTTTCAGTCATCACCAAGGAGGGGAAGAGAGGGTTCTCTTCTAGGCTGTAGATTTATTCATTCACTTATTCACTTGTCTGTTCATTCAACAGATATCTATCATCTGTCAGGTACCAGCTATTACTCCAGGTGCTTTGTTTATACCAGTTAATAAAACAAAGGTCCCTGTGAATTAACATTCCAGTGGGGGAAGAGGGAGGTAAGCAATAAACATGATGAATATATAAATAACTTAGTATTTAGAAGGTAGTAGGTATAGTAAAAGGGATCAGAAATGCTGGGTAGTGATGTCAGTTTGCATTTTAAAATAGGGGGTGGGGAGCCTTTAGATGAGGCCTTATAGAGTCCGTCTCATTTGTGCTAAGACTTGTGCAGAGATTTGAAGAAGGTGAGGGTGTAAGTGGCTCTTGGGGGAAGAGCCTTCCAAGGCAGAGGAAACAGCTGGTGCGAAGGGCTCGGAGCAGGACCTTCAGGCAGGAGGACACTGTGGCTGAAGGACTGCGCGGCGGGAGTGTGCGGAAGAGGTAGATGATGAGGTCGGAGAGGAGGCGGGTGAGGGATGTGGGAGAAGGAGATGCTTGACTGTGTTGTAGGCCGTTGGCTCTTATTCTGTAAAATGTGTGTGTGCGACTATGTCTGTGTGTCTGTATCTATACATCATACTAGGTACTCTCAGATCTTACAGCTTTTCATCTCTTCCGTCTTCCAAACTCTGTAAGGTCTCCCTTCAGGAACTGGTGGGAGGTGGGGAGGTCAGTTATGAGGGAGATATAAAGAAACTTGCATCTGAGTCTTACTAGAGACCTAGAACCTGCACTTTCTGAGACTCGGTAACCTGATGATATTCCTCCCACCCACCGTTCCTCGGTGCATTGAACAGGAAGCCCACGTAGCTTGCTCTTATCCTGTCCTCTCCCCTTCTTCTGCTTCGAGAACCTCAAATATGATTTTCAGCATAATTTTAGTCAGTTTCTCAAGGCGCTTCCTCACTGTTAGCCCTTTTACTCCAGAGTGCACTTGGAAACACTTTCCTTTACCACCTGTGTGATGGATTCTAATTCTGAAAATGGACTTTCTGGCAGTGTTTAAGAGAGGAAATAAAAGTGAAAGCAGTTTGAAACTCAGCTTCCAGGAAGAGATAGGCAGGTTGCATCAGTGTCTCTTCCTTATCCATCTTCACACCAAGAACGCATAGCCAGGGCATCACTCTGGAGGTGTTTCATTAGGGGCAGTTCTCTCTCTGTCTAGTTGGGTATTGGTCATACAGATATCCCCTGCTTTGCCACAGTTTGCTTTATACCACATCAGTTTTCTGAAATATTTACAATAGTACCTATTTCACTAACTGAAAGAAATCTGAAGGGCATTTTCCCTTTTACCAAAAAAAGGGGGGTCAAAAAGCGAAAACAGTGTTCAGTGTTGGTTTTACAGTGGTCACCACAGAGGCCTCCCACACTGGTAAGTGAAACTACACTGGACTCCATTTCTCCTACTTCATATAGGCGATATATTTATAACATCATTCCTGCTTTCCTTGTGTTAGTGCTGTTTTAGGTTTTATGTCCTTTGGTATGATTTGGTAGGTTATTTTTGGGGTCTGGAAATGCTCAAAACTTTTCCCATGTTAATTAATGGTAATTGCTTCTTTTTACACCATTTCAGTTTACAAAAGGTTTCGGTAGGAATACTATTTTCAGATAGCAGGGAAAACCTGTATTTGGGTCCAGTCTAGGCCTGATCTCTACCAAGCCTCTGTGTTTCTTTGTGCTAAGAAGTTCAGTCGTGGTGTGATTTTTCCATGGCAGGATGTGGAATGGTTTATTCCAAATAAGAATTTGATCTTGTGTACCTGATTTTCTATTCGTTTGGTTTTTAAGAGCTGTTATATTACTGCCCAAAGTCTCCAAACTGATTTTTTAACTTCATTTTTTTATTTTTATTTAATTTATTGGAATGACATTAGAAAACATATATAATTTTTAAATAGTTTTAAATTTTTTATTATTGTTTATTGATTTTAGAGAGAGGAAGAGGGAGAGAGAGAAACATCAATTTGTTGTGCCACTTATTTATGCATTCATTTGTTGATTCTTGTATGTGCCCTGACCGAGGATTGAACCCGCAACACTGGAGTATTGGGAAAATGCTCTAACCAACTGATCTACCTGGTCAAGGCAGAAAACCTGTATAATTTTATTACGCAAAATGATTTTGAAAACGCTGAGAAGAGCCCTGCTCATAGATCGGTGTTTTCAGACTACAGATTGTGACCCCTTTGTTGAGCAAGTTGTGGGGCTGATTTAGTTGACCACTCACCCGCTTTTTGAACAGGCAAACAGAATAGGATAAAAAGAAAAGGTAGAGAATATCAATGTGAATTGAATGGGAAAAGCTAATTGTTGTTACATCCAAGTCTTTTTTAGGGGGGCTGTGGGTACTGGGTCACTCTGTAAGAGGCACTGTTCATTATGGGCCATGACCATAAAAAGTTAAACAGTCTTAGACTACCCAAAAGTTGGGTTTGCTTATTGTGGGGCGGGGAGGATAGAGGAGAGAAGTGAGTGCTTCAGAAGGTTCCATGTCCATGAGATAAAAGAAGTTTAAAAAGAAGTTTTTAGTTAGAAAAACAACCCGAACGGGGTTTGTTACTCTTCTATGAAGGTAGAATGTGCCAGAACATTATGCTCTTTAGGTCAACAGGAACTAAGCTTGTTGTTTCTCTCTGCACAAAGAATTGTGCAATTTCCAGTGGGAACTCCCCTCTGGAGGTGGAGAGGGAAGGGGAAGGAAGAGCCGAGAAAGGCAGTTTAGGCAGAAATCTTCATTTTGAGTCTAGCTGACCCAGGATCTGCACGTAGTTAACTCTGAGGCTTTGTTGGAATCTGCGGAAGATCGTTGTTGAAGACAGGGAAAGCACAACTCATTTCCATGTATTTCAGTTCAACATTTATGCCAGCCTTGTGCTAGGTGTCGGGATGCAACAAAGAATAAGATATGGTCTTGGACTGTGGCACTCCTAGCCCAGCAGGGAAGACAGACGTGAATTGCTAATGACCGAACACTGTGCTGAAGTGTCATGTTAGAGAGTATATATTAATTACTTCAGCATAGAGCCTGTGAATTAGAGGAATTGTGCTCTCAGCTTTTCAGTCTGAGAAATGTGCCATTTAATAATAAATAACTGGAATAAGGGTTTCTTTTCTAAAAGTTGGGGAAGTTATTCTATTGGCAAGACTACGTACTGTGTTACTTCATTTCTTTTACTCTGCATATATTTTAATGTTTTCAGAAATATTAAAAAATAAATGAATTTGGACATAATTTCTGCCCAGAAGTCTGGAGACACCTAAAATAATTTAAAACTATTTTCTATAATGTCCTTTAAAACCAACAAAACAATAGGAAATTGAGTTCTTTTCTCTGACAGAAATCAGTAATAACTTTTTGAGATATGTAAAATCATGATGAATTCTGCAACAGAAATATCACTGCCAGTGTGTTCCTGATCTAGAACCTGTGTTTCCCAAACCCGGGCTAATTTATTTCTGTCAGCTGCATTTGGCCCAAGCCTGTCCCGTGACCGTGGAACAAGATTGAATTAAGAGCTGAGTTTAATGTCTTTTGTTTAGTTTTTGTTTTATTTAGGCTGACTTTGCTGTGAATTTTGTTCCTGGTATGAAATTTTGAACATACTTGTCTGTGGATTTGAACAGTAGAGTGCTTTTTCAGAGGTGTGAAATGAGCTGCAGACATACTGTGCACTATAAAGCATTTGCTTCTTGTCTCTGGGATGAGTGCAAGCAGCTGGTAAAACCCTTTCTCCTCATATTGAGACATGACCTTCAAATGGCGTGAGGTGGGTAGGCAGAGGATAAATACTTATATTTTCTCGGATGAGGAAAGTAAAGCCCAGAAAGCCGAGAGACCCAAGTCTTCTGACTCATGCAGATATCCTGCTGCGTGGGGGTGGGGGGACAGACCCAGGTGTTTTTGTGTTTTGGGGGTGGGTATTTGCATTTTACTTTATTTGGAAAATTCAGGTTAAGAGAGAGTCATTATAAAAAGAGCCTTGAAAACGTTGAACCCTCTAATAATAGGCTCACATTTCTTTTCTATAATATTTTGGCTGTCCTCGAAGAACACTTAAGTCATTAAGCACACTGTAGTTTGCTTATCTAATTTCTATTCCATGTTCACATCAGTGGCCTCCCATTGCTCTTCAGTAAAATCCCACCCTTCCTCAGACTGTTTGCAGTGCTCTCCAGGACTTGACCCTGCTTCTCTTTTTAATCAGTCCCATCTTTCCTCACCCTCCCACTTGAGCTCTCCACTGGAGCTCCTGTGAATTTCCTAAATTGTTTCAATTCCTAGCACGTGGCTTCCTTTCTCTTGCCTCTGGGCCTTTGAACATGCTCTTCCCTCTGGGCTGGGCATGTTCCCTGCTGTCCTCTTCTGGACCACGCCAGTCTTTCAGGTCCTCTTGTTAGCCTGTCGCTCAGCCCTGGACCAGCTGGGACAGGTCGCGTGTACGTTCCTGCAGCAGCCTCTTTTTCTTCTCATCCTGGGCTCATTACAATTGCAATTACTTTTCTTAAAAGCCTGTCTTTTCTGGTAGACTGGCTTCCTTTGGAAGGCAGGCCCAAAGTCAAGAGAAAGGAGATCCGTTAAAATTATTGAGTCTGACTATCAGAGTGACACTTTGCAACATTTTAAAATGTATGAATTCCTTTCACAGCAATATAATTTTGTGCACCCCCTCAGGAATTAAAAAAAAGAAGTCACTTTTATAAACTATGATAAAGAAGGGGATTTAGGGAAAACATTTTATTTTATATCAACATTATTAAAATTTTACTGCTTATTTTAATATAAACTTAAAAATTTAATAGTTTCCATTATATAAAGATATTTTTCTCATTTAACAAGTGATATACACTATTCAGTTTATTTAGATGAATTTTTAAGAAAGAGTGTGATTTGTTTAAGGAAATTTAATAAGGTATTCTGCTTAGATTGGGATCAAATGTGCATTTGCATGTACTTGGAAAGCTCATGAGTTGCTGTGCTGTGACTGCTGTTAGCGTGTGAAGGCCCTGGAAGGCCTGTGTGAGCTGCTGGGTTCGTAGTCTGCTACCCGGTCTGCAGCCTTAGAAAGTACAGGTGGAAGTGTTAAGAGACCAGGTTTTGATCCCTGCCCAGGGATGGTTACCTTCTACAGGAAGTCCCACAATGCCAGGCTACTAGTCCACATTTCCAGAGTGGACATGTTATTGCTGCTTCCTCCCTTGACATGAAAAGAGCAGAAGATGCAGGTGACATTGGCAATTAAAAAAAAGAGATACTGAAATCATGACCTAGCTCACTGTGCCTCTCAAGCCTTTATTTGCCCCTGGGCCTTACTCCTCAGTGACAAAGGGATGGGCCTTTCCCAGGACCTCTTGGAGGTGGAAGAAGAAGATCACACTATTTGCTACTGGCACTGCTGGGTGTTGCTGTGGTTGGTTGGAAGTACAGGTGATATGTGTGTCACTGGGGTTCTGAGGGACCCTTTTTAATCTTCTCGGTGGCCACTGGTACTCTCTGACCCTGGTTATTACATGTTCAGAAAGTGTCAGTTTATTTCAAAGTGATATTCTTATTTTTTTTATGTAAGCATTACAAAAAACCATTACACTTTTTAATTCGAAGGATGCTAACAGACTTGGGCATCTGGATTAGGACAGCAGTATTGGGGAGAAAATAGTACAGTGGGAACTAATTTTTAAGAAAACCTTGCCAATTTTTGTTTTCTCTCTGGAGGTTTGTCGTTGCTGTCTCTGGTCAGCTCTGTGCAATTGAAACTTGTTCTGGTAAAGTTTCCTCCTAAAAAGCTTTCGTTAATTATGGGAAAAAATGCCCGATGGGCATTACATTGTAAACTCCTTTGTGGCTCTCATGAATGACGGGGCAAAAACCACTGTTAAAATACAGCAGAGCTGATTAGATAATACATCTCTCCTTTGATTTTTGGTTGGTTTTCTGTTTTAATTTTTGAAGGAATAGCTATTACTTCCCTAAAAAAAAAGGAAATGCTCATTGTAAAAAATCTAAGCAAAACTGAAAAGTACGAACAAGTCAGCAATAAATTGTTCTAACTCCCATTACCCCTAAAGAGCTATTCATTCATTCATTCATTCATGCATTCATTCAGTGAGTGTTCACTGTGTGTTAGGCACTATGGCACCAGGGATCAGTGGTGAAAGTCCCTGCTATCATGATGCTTATGTTCTGGCGGGATGAGAAAATGACAAACAAATACATGAATAGATCTCTTAAGTGTCATGAAGAAAAATAAAATGGGGTAAGGGCATAGAGGGTGTCAGGGTCTCTTTCAGATGGAGTGACCACAAAGGCTGCTCTGAGAAGGCGACATTTGGGCAGAGAACTGAGTGAAGTGAAGGAGTTAACCATGTGAAAGTGTGGGAGGCACATGCAAAGGCCTGGAGTGGGGGGTGTGCTTGGTGTGTTCTGTGAACAGAGGCCACTGTGGCTAGAGACCAGTGAGTAAGTGTGAACAGAGTAAGTGTTAAGCCAGTTACAGGAGGCAGGAATTTAGGGAGAGGTCTAGACTGGAGATCCAGCTTTGGGAAGTACCGGGCACAGAACTGGAAGGTGAAGGGACTGCTAAACTTCAGATAAATGTTTTTTCTTCACAAAAGATTATAGTTCCTATAAGTTGTAAGGCTAAGAAAATCATTAGGCGGCTGAAGGCATTATTAATATTTTTAACTATATTTATAGCTAAATCTTCACTTTTAGCCAGATTGGCTGATTCTTGGCCTGGAAAGCTTAGGTGATTCATCTTCTTATACTTCCTTGTACCTCTCTTCCCCATCTCCCAAATTTTGTAGCTTTCTGGATTTTTTCCTTGGCAGGGTTTCTAACATTTGCATTTTGACCTGCATGTTCCCATTTTGTGATTTATCTACTGGGTGCAGGACTTCTATTTCTTAGGAGGGGTTTGTGGGTGCTCTCAAGGTTGAGATCTCCAAGTATAAGAATATCTGAGCCTTTTTTCCACGTTTTTCCATTTGCCTCCACTTGGATAACAGTAGCTCTCCCTCAGAATTTTTTCAGACGTGGCTCTTATTATCTTTAGGCCTCAAATGTTGCGGTGGAGAAATCTGAGCCCACCCTGATTTCCCCCCGCATTTTGTTAGAAGAGTTGCTTTTTCTCTATTGCTTCTTAAATAATTCTTCATCCTTGAAGTTCAAATATTTAAACATCATATATCTTTAAAAAAAAATTTTATCCTTACCCGAGGACATTTTTTCATTGCTTTTAGAGGGAGAGGAAGGGAGAGAGAGAGAGACATCGATATGAAAGAGAAACATCGATTAGTTGCCTCTCTTACGCCCCCGGACCAGGGATCATATGTGCCTGGACCGGCAATTGAACCTGCAACCTATATGTGCCCTGACCGGCACATATCTGCATACCTTCAGTACTGATTACACCAGCCAGGGCAGAACATCATATATCATGATATTTATTGTTTTATATACATTTTCTAGTATACAGTGTGCCTTTTCTACCTGTGAATTTAGTTCTTCTTTCATTTTAAGAAAATTGCCTTGTATTATATATATCTTTGGATATTTTTTCTGCTCCTTTTGTCTTCTTTTGTGTTTCCTGTGAATCTCTTAAGCCTTTTTAAAACATGTTTTTGATTAGATTATAAACCTTTACTTGTGAAAAATTTCAAACCTATGCAGAGTAGAGAGAAAAGTGTTATGAACCCCCATGTACCCATCACCACTTTCAGTGATCCTCAGATTAATGCCAATCTTGTTTATCTGTGTCCCCCACTCACTCCCACATCCCTCTGTTACTTTGAAGCAAATAGCCATTATTTGTCCTTGAATATTTCAGTATTTACCTCCAAGAGATAAGAACTCTTTTTAAAAACATATACCATTAATAAGGTCTATCTATTCTGTGTATAATCAGTTTACTAAATGCATCTTGACATTGTTTTGTTGTGTTCAGCATCTTTTTTCCTCCAAAAGTACAATGGGTGACTACAGTTGCTCAGCCCCAGGACAGGCCAAGGAACTCTCCCTGGTGCAGAATGGTGGCATGTGGGATTGATTGGGCAGCTGTAACAGGAGTTGCATGGACAGGAAGTGCCCACTGGTTCCTCGGTGTTCTCTGAATTTCTAGTGTTCACATGAACTGTGGAGGGAATGGGAGGAGGACCCAGAATGTACAGTTTCTTTTCCAGCAAGAAGTGAAACTTAGGCTTATTCTGATTTAATAATAACTATGAAGAAGGAGTTGAGTGGTTTAAAGGCTCTGTGTTCTCTAGTTCTGCTTTTGGTGGTCATGTTTATTTGAGAGGTTTTTAGTCTACAAGTCAAGACCTTCTACTCGTGGGCCACAACCAGCATTTAGAAAGACGTAGAAAATATCAAAATCTGTAGCATGTCCTAAGGATATGGATTGTTTCATGAAACTTTTGTTGTATGTGTGCTTGTAAAATTTGGAAGCCAGTCATCTCTTCTCTATGATTCCTTTCACTTCCTATACTTTATTGTCCAGAAAGTTAAAGGATCAAAGAGCTCATGAGAGACATTTTATTTATATATTTAACAATAACATATATAGTACTTACAAAGTACCAGAAACTGTTCTAATTACTTTATGAATATTAACTCATAAAACACTATAAGGTGAGCACTGTTATTACTGAACTTTTACAGATGGAGACATTGAGGCACAGAGAGGTTAAGTAACTTACCCGGGGTCACACTGCTAGTAAGTGGTGGAACTTGGCATTTTGAGCCTGGAAAGTCTGGTTCCAGGGTCAGATTTTGCTGTGCTGCCTTACTCTAGTGGATCTTATCTCTAGGCAGAGGTGCGGACTTTTTGTTGCTGTTGCCCTCAAGAAGAAAAGATTAAAAAGTATTTTCCCGCTCGACCCACAATACCTACATTTAAACATGCAGAGTTAAGACTGTGAGAATGAGGCCTTCAACTTTGATAAGTTGAAGAAATTCAGGGATCCCTTTTGTTTAACCAATCAGTGTTGTCAGCCTACAAAGTTTGAAAGGCAAAATGAGTCCATATCTCAGCCTTAAACAAATGGGTGTAAGAGAGTACTTAAAAGCACTGGTTTTAGAATTAAACATATCTAGGTTCCAGTCTTTTTGTGACCTGTAATTACCTGGGTGACCTCAGGCAATTTTAACTAATCTCTCTAAACCTCAGTGGTACCTCCTCTATGAAGTGAGAGGAATCATGGTTGATTCTTAATGGAGAAGGCACCAAGCATATAGTAAATACTTTATGTACATTATCTCTTGTACTCTTAATAACAGTCCACTCAAGTGGCTGGGATTTAAAAACTCCATTTTATAGACAATGAAGCAGACTTAGAGAGATGTCTTGTTCAAGGATATACACAGCTAGTAGGTAGCAGAGCTGGAATCAAAGCCCAGGTCTTTCTGAAATGCAGTTTGTGCTCTTAACCACTCTCTTTTACTGCAAACTTACCCCACTGGGATGTTTTGAGGCTTTAATGAAATAATGTACCTTTATATTTGAATAATGACTCAATTTACTATGTGCTTGCTTGGTACATAGTAAACACTTAATAAATGGTACCTGTGGTTACTCTTGAATATATATGATGTGCCTGCCTGTACTTTTTGTGGAGACAGTTTATTTTTCCATAGAAAATAAACTGTAGTCGACACAATCAGTTCTTATAACCAACCAACCACTTAACATATATATTGAGTCCTTGAAAAATAACTGGTTAGCTGTTTCCAAGGATCTGCTAAGCAGATACTTTCATTGGAATCCGTTTCATCAAGGAAGAGACTATGACCCAACATCTAGAACAGTGCCTGGCACATGGTAAGTGTCTTTGTCTGGGTCCCCCAGAAAATAGGACCAGAGGTAAAAGCTTACACTTTATTTGTGAGAGCCATCCCAGGGAAGCAAGAAAAGAGGAGGAAAGGGAAGTAAGAAAGGAAGAGCTGGAGAGCAAATATAAGGGACTACTTGTACGCTGGCCACAGCTTCATAAGAGAGGCTTATCATTTGGTCCCGTGGTATACCTTCAGAGAAACTGTGTGAAGCTACTGCATCTCTGAACAGTCCGCTGGGGGAAGGAGAGAGGTTTTATTCGCCAGCTCCCTCTCTTACTGGTCAAGTGCTGACTTCATTGAGCTTCCGTCTTCCCATGCTTCTTGGTTGCATGGCTAGTGGCTGAGCAAGTCCCTCCAAGTTGCATGCCTCGGTGAAAACAGGGAAACCCTGGGGTGGGAATTGAGAAGCATGCAGCATGGGTGCAAGGCAAGACTCCGTCAGTCTGGCCCACCAGCAGCGTGAAGGACCATGAGCAGCCATTTCAACTGGAGCAGTACAAGCTGCTCCATCCAACCAGTCAGCAAGGCAGTTGTGTTCATCTTGGGTGATGGGTAAACGGGATCCAGCATAGCAAGCTTTCAATAATGATAAACTCTGAATTGCCAAAGTTAAACTCTTGGCCCTGCTATCTTATTTAAGTGATTTGTAGTTATTGACAGTTTTGTTTCATTTGTTTCATCCTTGGTCTACTTTCCTGTCTCCTCTTTGTTTGCTTTCTACCTAAATGGGAACGTTCTCAGGCCTAAGCCTCCTTCTCTTTCATGCTACATGCTTTCTGTGGGTAGCTGCATTCACTTTTGTGGTAACTTCGTACTCCCATCTACTTGCTGATGGCTCCTGAATGTCTGTTTCCAGAGTTGATCTCTCCCGAGAACTTCAGACTGGAGAGTAAAACTGCCTTTTCCAGCTGCAAGTTCCACAGGCATTTCAAAGGCCAAGTGAAGCTCTTGATCTTCCAGAGTCAAATTTGTTTGGCCCTCTACCCTACAACTGATGGGTGCTTGGTCCGTGCTTGTTGAACTAGATCTGAAACGGTTGTGCCAGTGCTGTGTGCCAAAGCTGGATCTTGCATAAAATGAAATAAACCTCCAGAGCCAGCTCTCTAGGAATTTAGGGTCTGGATTTTAATAATAATCTGGTTTGTTTTCTCTTGGATTGTGCTGGGGTTTTGAGCAAAATACAGTTTGCCATTGTCTATTACTCTGGTGGACAAGTTGAAATTGATGTTTGATCTTTTTAGGAATTGATTGGTAGGGAATCCTTGGGTTTTGAGTCTGTCCTATTCTCTCTTTCTAGACTGTTAACCTTGCTTTGTCCACAGTTGACAGACCCTTTTTGAACTATTTGTGTCTGATCTACTGATGGAGTGTGCAGGCCCTTTCTTGCTTTTCCACCCCTGCCCCCTCCATACTCTTCTGAGTTAACCTTCAAGTCACAGCTCTCTACTCACATTCTCCCAGTCGTGATCTGCCCATATCTGCCTCCTTACCTTTGCTCCAGGGACCACAGCCCTCCTTCCTCTGTCACCCTTAACATCTCTTTAAATCCTCCGCAGCTCAAGGCCTCAAGATTAACTCAAGCCCACACTGGTTTATACTGGTCTCCTCTCTGAACATGATCTGGGACCATTATTTTGGCTTAGCACACACAGTCTTAACATTGCTGAATATTTTTGCATTTAGTCCCTCCTTTTTATAATTGAATTAGAAGCTCTTTGAGAGCAAGACAATGTCTTACATTTTCTTGTATGTTCAATGGTTCATCACTCAGATCTTTGTAGGATGGCATAAAATAAATACAGTATTTGCTGGATTGGTTGGTTGATACTGCCCTTGGGTGCTGACTTCCAGTTTGCCTCTGGCAGTGAATCAGAGGCATCAGACTAGGTGACATTTCCCAGAGGAGCTGTTGATCATCTCATTCCAAATCTTTAGTTTGTAGTACAAGTTAATTCTAGACTTTGGACCTTGGAAATTCTGTTTCTTAAACATTTCAGGCTAGGCCTAGGAGCCAAAATTACTACTTTGGCATTTGATATGGCAGCTTGTTCATTTGGGAGCTTTTTTCTTTGACTTTCTATTGAGTAACTTGAAAAAGCCAAGGCAGCAGCTTGCCAGAGCGGTTGTGATGATTAAACTTCATTGGGATATCCCCTCCGTGCCCTCCCACCTCATCGGCTTTATAAGGTTGTCTTCTGTAGCTTTATTTGGGGGCTCAAAAGTTAATGGATGACTGAACATCCTTTAGAAACTCTTGGGGTCATTTTTTCTCCTCTTTCTTTCCACTGGCTAGTTTCTCTTAGTGTCCAAAGCGGCGTGCATCGTTTTTAGATAATGTGGAGCTGATGCAAGGGGAGGAGGGGTTCTTTCTTTCGTAACTTTGGAACAATCTGCTGCATAGATCAGACAGTTTTGGAAATGCCAAACTTAAAGTTCAACAGACAGAACTGCGGTCAAAAGGAAAGTGAGGGAGTCCAGGACCCCAGTTCACTGCCCCTCCTTCCTCCCACCAAGGTCGCGTCTTATGTTTGAACCCAAGGGTCTCTCTCACATGTTCAGTTTGATTACCGCTGGATAGGGAGGGGTAGTTTGGAATCAGTAGCTTTAGGATCACTGGCCTGAGGGTCTCTATTATTACTAATGATTAGTGTGCTGGGATTTTCCACTCATGGAAATCTCCTACCCGCTTGACCTCTGGGTCATTCAGCCTGGATTGCTCATTAATGTGAACTCCGTCTCTTAATTTTAGAAGGCCCAGGAATCCATCCAGCAGACCTGTTCCACTCTGATCTTCATCTGTTTTCATCATGGCACAGACTTGCACCACCTCCATTTCTGACTACTTGAAATCCAAGTACTCTGTTAGGCTTTGGAGTTGCTCTTTCCTATACACCCTCATCTCTGACCACGTCCCGATGTCTTCCTTTGTTCAGCTAAGCCACCTTCCTCGCTGCCTCACAAAGAGGCCACGTACCCACATTTTCCCATCTCTTGGCTTACATTTTGTTTTCCTCTGGAATATTGTCTCTTTCCCTTTCCATGTACTGAAATTATGCCCGCCCTCAGAGCACTGGTTCAGACCTGTTTCCTCCTCTCTCTCTCTCTCTCTCTCTCTCTCTCTCTCTCTCTCTCATTTCCTTTTTTCCCTCCACAGATTTGAAGGTCTTACTGTGTGCGAGATATTTTCCTAGCTCTTGGGAGTATGTTGGTGAACTGAACAAATTCCTCCTCTCGAGGAGTTTCGTTTTCCTCCAGAAGCCTTACTTTAGTAAGGTTAGTTCCCACTGCTCTTTCTGACTTCACAGCACTTTTACTTGTAGTGTTTTTTCTTAATTTTATGTACTTAACAGTGTACAATAAAAAGCTATATAATATAGAATTAAATATCTGGTTTGATTATGTAATATACAAATATAGATGTTTTGGAGATTTTATTTATATATTTTAGACAGAGGGGGAGGGAGGGAGAAAGAGAGGGAGAGAAACATCATTGTGTGGTTGCCTCTCGCGTGCCCCCCACTGGGGACCTGACCTGGCCCGCAACCGAGGCATGTGCCTTGACTGGGAATCGAACCAGTGACCCTTTGGTTCACAGGCTGGCGCTCAATCCACTGAGCCACACCAGCCAGGTAAATACAGATTTTTAAAAGTACATATTTTGATCACATCTGTATAATTGGATTGTAGGTTGCTTGAGAGCCAGGGACCTTCCTGTTTCTGAAAACTTAAGAATCTCTCAGTATCCGTTAGGTCTCCTTTGTTTTCAAGGGACCAAAAACCCAGTGCAAACTATTTTAAGCAAAAAGTGAATGAGGTGGCTTCTGTGACTAAAAGGACCAAGGATACGGTTGGTATCTGGCTATGACTTGATTCAGGAACTCGATTTTCATTTTTCCATTTCTCAGCTCTGCTTCTTGGCTCAGCTCTGTTCTCAAACAGGCTTGCCATTCACGGTGGCAAGATGGCTGCAGCCGGCTCAGACTCTCATTGTCCCCAGGTCTTGTAACTGCAAACACAGCCTGGAGATAACTTCCACCATCTTTGGGGAGGGCAGAGGTGGAATCAGCTTTACCAAACATGCATGGACTAAAAGAGGGAGGGGGGGGGGTATAGATGCAAAGAAGGAGAAACATTAAGTATTTATCACATTCTCACATTCTGGAAGTTCAGTAGCTATTTGTTGGTTGGTTGGAGTAACTCATGTCTATTTTTACTCTGTATTTAATAGAGTAAAGTCAATAGTCATACTCTTCAAGGAGGAATATTTGCTGTTTTGCATTTTACTGAAAGTAGCTTGATGACCTTTTCTTGGCACACTGACTACTCATAGATTACTAATATCAGTCATTGAGAGATGTGATACAGAAACTGGATTGAAGCTGATACATGTCTCCCTCCTCTCTGCTCTCACAACACTGTGTGCAGTGCACACCCCTTTGATTTATATTATTGTTTTACCTTGTTTGTTATAGGTGTTTTTCACTGGGTTCTTCCCTACTATTGTGGTAACTTTGACAGAGGACTTTTGTTTTCTTTTCTCAGAGCTCCTAGAATGTGCTCAAATAAATATTTGCAATAAGAGTAAGTAAGAGAGAACGTTGGCTTGGGGACCCAGTGATCTGGGTAGGCCTTGATCTGCAGCTAAATGGCTGTGTGATCTCTGGCAGTTCCTTTCCCTTCTCTGGGCTTTGGTTCTCTGCTCTGTCCAGCAGCGATTTTGAAGGGCCCTCCTTTTACTGAATTTGTAGAAAAGCAAACAAGTAGGGCAAAGAGCAAGACTTGGCAGGGTATTCCAGCATTTTGTTTCCTGGGGAACAGTTTTGAGAGGGCTGATTACCCTTGTGATAAGAGGTCTTGGTAAGAGAGATGGAGGGCAGAACCTGATGAAAGCCTCCATTGTCTTCTTATGTAACACTTGCTGGAAAGGTGCTAGGAATTAATATTCTTCAGATGGCTGAGGTGACATCATGCGTTTGTGAAAGGGCTAAAAGCAGGTGAGGCAGGTTTTGTGGAAAAAGACTGGTAGTCAGGCCTGGTCTCCCAGTGGGGAACCTGGGCTGATCTCATGTTCTGCCAGCTCTGAACAGAACCTGTGGGAGTCGCAGCTCCTGTCCCCTAGGTGCCAGCACTTCAAGGATGAGGGAAGGACGGACCCGTATGACTCTCCAAAGATTACATCTTTCTGTGGCCCGCCCTCCCATCCCTACTTTCCCCTCGAAAATGTGGTATTCATAGGAGGGGGTTCTGTGTGACTCAGAAGATTCCTGAAGGAGAATGAATTTTGAGAGAAGGAAAGAATGGGGCTAATATCTCTGGATTTGAAAGCTATAGACTGAACAAAGTCCTTTTGTACTCTGATGACTGGTGAATTCCTTGGGTGTTCTCTGAAGTAAGGACATTGTTCAGAGGACTGCGTCGCCTGCATTGCCAGGTGTTTTATAATTTAGCGTCTACATGATTGTCAGTGTGGCAGGTCCCGACTGCTTTTGTTAAATGATCAGTATCTTATTAGGGCTAGTTTTTCTTCCAGTTTCGCCCTTCACATGACCCATCAGCATTTCTCTAAAACGCGAATGACCCTCCAGGTGAACCTTGGAGTTGGTACTCCAAGGACAGATGTAGTGAGGATCTCAGTTGTGCCTGAGCATGGCCAAGGAATCAGCAATCCCAGGAGGAGCTTTGCTGGATATGTCTGCTCATCCTGGGTTTGAACTCATGCATCCAAACATTCCTTGCCGGGTTTTGATCTGACATATTTTGGAAATGATGGAATGGTAATCCACCAGTGGATTTCAATGTCATGGCCAAGCTTGCTGTCCAGAGGGGCAGCTTCCAATATTTACTTTAAGAATATTCAGTGCAGAACTGAGATTCAGCCTGTATAAATGGAGAAATGGAAACCAAGAATTCCCCACTCCTTTTGGTGCCTGTTTGTTGGGCTGTTTTCCCCTTAGCTGGAAGGATGGGGCTCAACACAACATGGTATTTGGTTTGGTTGGATTTTTTAATGAGCTATACATAATTCACATGTCATAAAAGTTACTCTCTGAAATTGTAAAATTCAGTGGGTTTTTTTAATATATTCAGAAAGTTGTGTAGCCATCACCACTGTCTAATTCCAGAACAGTGTAATTAAGTTTTGACTTGAATCTTGGATGAAATATCAACCAAAGGTCAATTCTGAAACTCAGAAAACTTGTTCTAAGACTTTGGTCCCTTTTGCAAGGGAAGCTGCAGTTTTTATTCAAGTGTACTTTTTTAAAAACGCAATGGAAAAAATAGGACATTGAATTTTTATTAGGCTTGTTGCTTGACTTCTTTTGTCTACTACTGATGATTTATAAATCTGCGGTCTTCAGGTTGAAACTTACTACCGTGGCTATGTTATAATACGGAATATTTGGAACAAAAGCAATAAGACTGTTTTACTTTCTTTTCTTTTTCTTTGTCAGGCCATGTTCATTAGGGCAAGGCTGGGCCTGTTTCGTTCTCCATCACTAGCACAGGGTCTGCCCTACAGTAGGAGCTCAGCAAAGATTTACTGAATAAATGGGCTGTATTAGATGCCCAGGGGAGGTCATTGTTGCATGTATCACTCCAAGTAGTTCATAGTGACCTTTGTACATTGGCTTTGTGGATGGTCATGGCATTCATCCATATCCCTGAGATCCAGCTGCTTCTAGAAAGTGGGAGCTTGACTTTTTCCCATGTAGTTCTAGGACTGACAAGGACCCCATCACCCTCAGCTCCCAGGAACTTTCATCCAACTGTCATTGGATTTGTAAATCCTTCTTGAGTTGTTATGGTGAAACACAGTGTGGGTGGTGTGACTGTGCATGTCTTTGAGTGTGCACATGTGTGTGTGTGCATACTTGCCTGAGCACACAATAGAACTGTGAGGAATTCCTTCATGTTTTTATAAATAGCCCCTTTCTTCTTTCTGCCCTTGTAGTTTGTGGGTAGGTCAGGGTGCAGAGGGGCCTCCAGTCTGGGCACATGGCCCAAGGCGTGCTGGCATTCAGTAGCCTATTGTTTTCTGCCCCTATGTGCATGGGCAGAGGTCTGGGGCTGGCACAGCTGCCTTCTTGGGGACCATTGTTTGTCTTTCAGCAGCAGCAAAAACCTGAAGCAGCACATTTTACCTTGGACAGAGCAGCCATTCTGTCTTAGGGCTGCAGGCCTGGAGATGGGGGTGGTTGCGGTCTCCCTTAAAGGTGTGGGTGCCTGCTCTGAGGATGGAGGCCAGGGAGGCTTCCCCTCCTGGCAAGTTGCAGGGGGAGATGCCAAGTGGTGCCAAATCACAAATCAACTCCAGTGGCAGGTACTATCTATTAGCAGAAACTCACTCTGCTTTTCCTGAATGGGGGTGGGAATATTGCTTTCTCACTTTCTCTGCCCTCTGGGCTTACTGGCAGACCTCAGGGTGTGCTCACAGTACAAGAAAAGCATTCCCTCCAAAGCTGTCCTGTTGGAGAATAGATCTCAGAAGCAGGGAAGGGATCCATCCCTGTTATGGACTGGCCAAAATGTGGGCTAGTTAGTGAGTCAGTGCACTAGTGCGTACTTGCCTCTGTGGACCTGAATCGCCCCTTGGCTGAAAGGTGGAGAAGTGAACGTTTCACAGCTGGGAGCTTTAAAAACTGACTTTTGCAGAAATACTTTCAGAGACTCCAGACTCATGTTCTATGCCTCTTGTCGTGTTGCCTGCCCCCCTATCAACTCTGACAAGCCAGAGAAACCTTAATTTAGCTTTAGCCCCACTTGCACCTAATCCTATGACTTTTTTGTAAATTACTTAACTAGTCTAACTTCAGTTTTCTCATCTGTGCAATTAGGATAATTGGAGACTTAGAGACTAGTTGTGAAGGTTAAATGAGATAATGTATATAAACGGTGTTCAAGTGAATACATGTTCCCTTTCCTTCAGGGCCTGGAAGGATGCCTGATGGAACACTTTGGCTTCCACCCCTGCAATGTTCCCTTCTCCATCTTCCAGCTGGGGGGTGGTTTAGGCTCTCAGAGTCAGTTGGGACTAGAGCCCTGACTCACTAACTAGCCCACGTTTCAGCTAGGATCAACTTTGTGTTACGCTGACCTCTTATTGAGGCACCTGAGAAAGTTAGGGTGGAATGCCATGCTGGTTGGATGTGCTTGAGGGCCTCTTAAATTAATTCATGTATCTGAGAGGTCTCCTCTGAAGTGCTTGTTTCTTGGATAGGACAGCCTTGAACTGGTCTACCTCTGGAACTTCATGGGTATCAAGGGAATTTGCCTAGCCCCCTCTTTTTGATGGAGAGTGGGCATCATCCATTTTACCATGTTCCTTTCTGCTTCCTTGGTTAGTGAGATTATTGAGGCAAAGTCTTAAATAAAGTACAGGTCACTCAGAGGGGGCTGATAGCCCCCCATCACCCATCCATATCCTCTTCCACTTCTGTTATGGGTACCTTTTCACCCAAAAAGCCCTGATTCTTATTGAGTGGACCAGTTGTAAGTAATATCAATGAATGTCCTCTCCACCCAGTCTACCCACCCAGTGGCTACCACTGCCAGCTACAACTTCTATCTGTCAATAGATGGAAGGGGCACTGATACCTCTAGGAATAGTCTTGGTAAAGGCTGTTGCCTTTAAGAGGCCCAGAAATTCCCCGGCAAGGACCATATGCCTGACAGGGCCCTCTGCAGATCTTCCTCCCAACACCCTTGTAATCAGACTCCCAGAAAAACACAGAACAAGAGAGCTTTGATGAGTGATGAGGTAGGCGGCTTTTCTGCACAGCCTTCTGTCTGCTAGAAACAATCCTGTGGTGCTCAGTTTCAGTTCAGGTGAGGTTACTGTAGACCTGGTTGGCATTGGTGGTTGGCAAGGGGGAGGTGTGGGGACAAAGAGGGTGAGAATGGCACTTACAGGTCAACTGAGATCACCCATAAATGATCAGATACTTATGCCACATCCTGGTGTCTATGAAAATAGAATAAAAAAATGAAGATGGGGATACACTATGGACCCCTACCTACTTTGGGGAAAGCTAAGTGTGCCACTTCCCCACCCCTCATTGCTTCATAAAAGGAGTGCTTGGCATATTTTTCAACATGATAGCCCTGGTCCTGGAGTTTCCTCTGTTTATCCACAGCTCAGATGAAAACTGGAGATCTCCCTGCCCCATGCATTAAACAGCACAGAGAAAGCATTGTTACAGCTCTACAGTCTGAGAATGAATTTGTAGCATGCATAGGAAAGGCATAATAATATAGGTGCTCTTTTTTCCCTGAGGTTAGGGTCACTGTCACTGAGCATTGAGCTGAGCAGGCTTGGAGGGGAAAGGGATGACAGAATGGCTCCATTGTGACTCAGATGGCGATCGGAACATAACTTCAGCAGGACACGGCACTGCAGGCCTTCTCTGAGCTGACAAGCGCTCCCCGTGGGTACCAGGCCTCCTGTCAGTAACAAATGCATTATTGCATTTGAGGCAGATCTGATTGCAGCTGGAGCAACCATTGCTGTCGTTCCAGAGAGGGTGTTGGTGAGCCCTGTACGAGGACTCTGGCCAGCAGAAATCTGCTGAGCTGGAGCTTAGCCAGAAATATTTCTAGCTTTGACAAAGTAGGGGTTCTGAGCTGAATCAGTGGGGATGAAACAACAGAGATATGAGTGATATTTGTTGGTGAAAAAAATCAACTTCTTTAAGGCTGATCTACATTCTGTGACACTGGAAACTGTGGAATCTGCTTGACAGTGGGTGGTTTACTTGCCTGGAAGTCCTGGTGCTTGTTTCATTCTTGATTGCTGCTAGTTGACCTTGGGCAGGGTCCTTTCTATCTCCCTTAAAATATCCTGACCCTGACCCTAATTCATAAAGATGGGAAAAAGCATTTTGAAATGATGGGAGAAAGTGTAAAAAGTAGGAGCCTGAGCTCTCAAGTCAGGCTGCTTGGATTTGTTACAACTTGGCTTCTTTAAGAGTCAGTTTTATCATCTTAAAATGGGGATGAAAGTAATATTTACTCAACAGGATGGTTGGAAGAAAATTCATTATACTCTTTGCTAGAAGAGAGCCCAAATTCTGGCACTGTGCCAGAAATATAGTAAATTGCTCAATAAATAGTAGCTCTAAATATTATTATGTCTAATAAGTACTTTCTCTTAAATGATTCAGCAGATTCCTGGTCCTAGTGTTTTTTCGTAGTCTGAAACAAGTTGGTGGGGTTTAGGCTTCTTACTGTCGTCATCAAAGGCTTTAAGTTCTCCAGAGGACAGGGATCAAATAAAAGGAAGGGGTCAACATTGGCACGGATTGCTGTCTGTATGACCGTCTTGCCTTTCTTGTTGTAGAGATCCGCGCTCAGCTCACAGAGCAGATGAAATGCCTGGACCAGCAGTGTGAGCTCCGGGTGCAGCTGTTGCAGGACCTCCAGGACTTCTTCCGAAAGAAGGCTGAGATTGAGATGGACTACTCTCGCAACCTGGAAAAGCTGGCAGAACGCTTCCTGGCCAAGACGCGCAGCACCAAGGACCAGCAACTCAAGTAGGGGCTCCTTGGCTGTCACTTTTGGAGACCTTGGGAATGGGGTCTGAGATGGAGGGAGGCAGGGTGTGCCACCTAGATCCAATTGGATTCATGAAGCAGGTAATCCCGTGACTTCAAATTGGCTAAAGGTTGAGAGCCCTCAAGGATTTCTCCTTTTCCAGATCGGCCTTACATGCAGTACAACACACTGGAGACATCATAATAGATAATGAACCATGCTAATAATAATAGCAAACACTTTCATAGCTCTTCCTATATGGCAAGCATGGTTCTCACGCATGGTTACATGTATGTTAACTCAATCACCACAACAGCTCCATGTGGTGGTTATTGTTATATCCCCAATTTACAGATGCGGAAACTAAGTCATAAAAAGGTTAAGGAACTTGCCCAATATACACACACACCCCCTACTAGTAAACAGAGCTGGAATTCAAACCCAGGCCGTCTGGTGCTGGAATCTGTATTCTTTACCATTTCACCAAACTAGAAGAAACAAATGATGTTGTAGCTATATTTCTCTGTTGCTGCCCAGATAGTTGCTAAAGTCTTTTTCTTTCACATTTATAGTATTTTACACAGTTGGCCCCTTCAGTCTGTTCTCAGTGCATTCACCCTAGTTTAGATCATCATCTTTGCCTGAACAATTGTAATTCTTACTGTATCATCTATAGCAGAGGTCCTCAACCCCAACTGCACATTAGAATTCCCTGGGGGACATTTTAAAATGCTGAAATGTAGGCCCCACTCCAGACCAATTAAATCAGAATCTCTGGGAGTAGGGCCTGAGTAACAGTATGATATAAAAGCTTCCCAGATGATTCTAATGGTTGGCCAGCATTGAGGACCACAATCCACAGCTTCTCCCCATTCAAGCCTGGCTGATCCACTACTATCAGATTTAGTCTTCCTGGAACACACTGGAGCTCAGGCAGTTTCTCTGTGCAGTGGCTCCCCACTAGCTGTGTATCTGTGATCTTGATACTCAAGGTGTGATCTCCCATTATCATCGCCTAGGATGTTGGAAATACAGAATCTCAGGTCCCACCCCAGATTTACTGTGATGAGATCCCCACAAAGGTGGACACTCCTTGGCTTGGTCCTCAAGCCCCTCTACATCTAGCTCAAGTAGCTTTCCAACCTTACTTCCTGTTTCCAGTTCACTGTATCTTAGCCAAACAGAACGTTGACTCTCATGAGGTCTTTTTCATCCTGCTATTTGAGCTTATATGCCCATTCTTTACATCTCCGCATGTCTAAACCATACCTATGTTTTAAGACTCATCTCAGAAGCAACCTATTCAAGAAACTTTCCTGATTCTCCCAGAAGAAAGAATGTTTTCCCTTTTCTGAATTTGTACAACATTTTGTTTGTTCTTTTATTAGGACATTCGTCACTGTCTGCCTTATATTATCTTCTCTCAGTGGATTGGATAAACTTTTCTAATTCATCTTTCAGTCTCCCATGATGCCTAGAATAACATGAAGTATATAACAGATGGCCACTAAATATTGGATGAGTGAATGAATGAATTTAAGAATTAATGCCAAATATATCTTTTCCTACTTTCTATTTTTGTTTATCACCCTAATAATTGAGGAAATAAACACCCTTTACAAGCCAGCTCTGAGCAATGATATGGATGCTAAGATTGAGGAGAATATGTGACATTCTCAGTTTAGCCAGAATGAGAATTTCTGCAAGATATTTTATCCTCAGGGTCCCTTATCTTTCCCAAGTCCTGTTCTCTTTATGATAAGCAATTCTGAGAGAATAAAATGCTATTTTAGTATGTGATAAAGTGATTCAAAGTTGGATTTATTCTGTTAATAAGCTCCTCCTAAGTTTAAAACACCATTTTAGTTTTACTAGTCTTCTCAGCTTAAGGACATATTTACTACAAATTAAGGTACAGATGTGCCACCCTTTAAATCATCTGAATTGCTCTGATTAAGATCATGTACAAAGGATAGGGTGTTTTCTCCAAGGCTGGCAGAATTGATTTTTCTGATAAAGCTGGTACCTGGCCTCATTTCTTCCCAAACAACCGGTGAGTGTTTATAGAGAGCCAGCTGTGTGCTTCATATTGTACAGGTTTCGGAAGATACAAGAGTAGTTTATTGTGTGTATCCAGAGGAGGCCAAATATTGTTGTGGAGAAAAGATGTTTAATACAGGAAGCAATTAAAGGATAAGGCAATAATGATCTCATTGAGATCATTGTTTTATGTAGAATATAGATATGAGAAGAGGTCAGAAATAAGTCATCAGAGACAGATAAAGGGTCTAGAATAGTCAGGAGAATTTTCTAGAAGCAAGTGAGATTTTAGGTTAGGCTTTAAAGGTTTGTGTGGTAAAGAACAGTATTACAAGTGAGAGGAAGTAGGGATAAAGGCACAGGGACTAGTGAGGAATCCAGCTTCATAAAAAGGAAAATTCTTAAACACTCATTCAACAGATGTCCATTACACATTCCTTGAACTCCTTTACGCCAGACACTGTGCCTTGGGATACAGCAGTGAATAGGCATGTTGTCTTTCACATGGCACTTAACAGAAGGATGAGGAAGCAACCGCTAAACAAATCACACAGTTGGTTGAGTTGAGGTAAGTGTTATGAAACTAAAGTACAAGGTACTACAAGAACTTGTGAGAGGGAAACGTCTCCACTCCTTTTTCTGTCACTTTATGGCTAGTTTACTTTAATAGCTTCCTGTCTGATCTTATCCTGAGTAACAATCTACTTACTCAACAAACCCCTTATAACTTCCTACTGGATGCTGTGCTCTGTACTGATTCCTATGGAGGCTAAGATAAGCTCTAGAATCCTGGTTTACAGAGAAGAGAGACACATAGACAACATAATGTGCAAAGGCCTTTAATAGAGGTATGAGCAAAATATTGTGAGAACACAGGTATTTTTCAAAAACAGTAGAAGATAAAGGTAGACAAGTAAACACCAAATAATGGCTTTTTGACAGACAAGCAGAGGAGTTCAGATTTGATACGGCAGTGTGGTAGTGAGCCCTCTGGGTTCTTGCGTGGGGACAGAGACATGAGAACAGATGTGGTAGAAGAATGAATTTTTTATGCCAAAGAAGGCCAAGATAGAGATTCGGGGCAGGGAATTCATGCACATTGGGGTAGCAGAAAAGAATAGAGGGGAAGGAATACATTCAAAATGTATTCGAAAAACTGAACAGGACTGAGCAAATGATTGGGTAAAGAACTGTAATAGTCAGGGGTGACCCACTGTCTCTAACCTGGCAACCTAGAAGAATTACGGAATTTACAATAAAAGTGGGATGTTGAGGAAGGAACTCTTTGTGAATGGTGAGCCAACTTTGGACATGCTCATTTTGGGGCAGTGGGAGGCCTTCAGGCATTCAGATGAAAGGTTGCACTTCTTGAGATATGAGGGTATGATTGGGAATAGATAGCATAAGCTTCAGTATAGAACTGATTGTGGAAGATCCTGGGTTGGCCAAAAAGTTCGTTAAGGTTTTTCTGTGCTATGATGGCTCTAGCAGTGCTTAGTTGTCTTTAACTTCATTTGAAACAATTTTGTTAGATTGTATTGTGACCACTGTCATATCAGTGTGCATTAAAAAAAACTTAATGAAAAATAAAGGAGATCTTCCAATTAAGGTGGTGGTATGAGCAGACACGGCTCACCTCCTTGCACAACCACATCAAAATTACAACTAAACTACAGAGCAACCATCACTCAGAACCATCAGAAACTGTGTTGAATGGAAGTTTGACCACGATGATATTAAAGAAACCACATCCATCCAGACTGGTAGGAGAGTTCCAGATGCAGAATGGGCTGGTCCCACACCCACGTGTGGTGGATAAAGATTCTGAGGGATATCTTGGGAGCGAGGAGTCCCAGCCCCACACCAGGCCCCCCAGCCCAGGATTCCAGTGCCAGGAAGATAAGTCCCCACAACCTCTGGTTGCAAAACCAGTGGGGATTGAGTTGGTGGAAAGAACTTCTGGAGCCCCAAGCAGTTCCTTTTAAAGAACCCACACTTGGACACACCTACTCAGACTCACTCCCTCTGAGCTCCAGCACTGGGGTAGCAGTTTGAAAGGTACCAGTGTCATACTGGGAGAAACTGAAATGTCTGGCATCAAGGCAAGCAGAGGCCATTGTCCCTTTTCTAAACCCTACCCCCATAGAGCTGGAAAGCTGATACCATATCTGAGACTCCATCAACCTGGCTAACACTGTTTGACTTGCCTTGGGAATCCCCAGAGACTCTACTGCACCCAACTGATGGATCCACCCATGCTTCTTTCCACATGAATGGCTGGCTTTGGCTCGTGCTTCATAACTTCCTAAATCCTATCAAACAGCAGCCAGCCTAGATTCCAAGCTTGACATCACCTGGGAATCTCCAAGCCCAGCACAAGTAGCAGCCATCTCAGATTGCTTCACAGCTCAGACTGGGTGACCTCACACAAAACATAGGTGTGGACTGACCTTGGCCTGTACCACCCAGGAAACCCCAGGGTCAGGGCACCCAGTGGACAGCCACAGACCACATCAGAGCACCACCACCCTGCCCCTGCACAGCTGATCCTCCACAGAGGGTGAAGGTTGGTGATACGTGGTCAAAGCCAGCCCTTATAGCTGACTGGTCTGGGTAAATCCCTCCCATTGATCTGCCAGCAGCAACCAAGGTTCAACTACAAGGGGAGAGTGTACTCAGCCCACATGAAGGGTGTACCTCAAGTACCCAACTTAGGTGATAGGAAGGCTATGCACTGGACCCTACGGGACACCTACTACATTAGGCCACGTTACGAAGACACGAAGTCAAAGCAGCTCTACTTAATAATACACAGAAACAAACACAGGGAGGCTGCCAAAATGAGGAGACAAAGAAACATGGTCCAAGTGAAAGAACAGATATTAAGTCCAGAAGAAGAGCTAAACGAAATGCAGTAAGCAGTGATCAGATGCAGAGTTCAAAACACTGGTTATAAATATGCTCAAGGAACTTAGTGAGGACCTCAACAGCATAAAAAAATTCAGTCAGAAATGAGGGATACACTAATTGAAATAGAGAACAATTTACAGGGAAACAACAGTAGAGAGGATGAAGCTGAGAATCAGATCAATGATTTGGAATATAAGGAAGCAAAAACAACCAGTTAGAACAACAAGGGTGCCAGAAGGAGAAGAGAAAGAGCAAGATATTAGAAATCTATTTAAAAAAACAATGAAAGAAAAACTTCCCTAATCTGGTGAAGGAAATAGACATGCAAATTCAGAAAGCACCAAGAGTCCCAAAAAAGTTGGATGCAGAGGCCCACTCCAACACATCATAATTAAAATGCCAAAGGTTAAAGATAAAGGAAGAATCCTAAAAGCAGCAAGAGAAAAGCAGTTACCTACAGGGGAGTGCCCATAGAACTGTCAGCTGATGTTTCAAAAAATACTGCAGGCTAGAAGGGACTGGCAAGAAACATTCAGAGTCATAGAAAGCAGAGACCTACAGCCAAGATTACTCTACCCAGCAAAGCCATCATTTAGAATCAAAGGGCAAGTAAAGAGCTTCCCAGATAAGAAAAAACTAAAGGAATTCATCATCACCAAACCATTATATGAAATGTTAAAGGGACTTATTTGAGAAAAAGAAGAAGATTGAAACTATGAACAATAAAATGGCAAAAAATATAAATCTATCAACAATTGAATCTAAAAAACAAACTACACAAACAAAAAGAACAGACAGATTCATGGATACAGAGTGTTTTGATGTTGCCAGATGGGAGGGGGGTTTGGAGGAATGGGTGAGGAGGTGAGTGGATTAAGAACTACAAATAGGTAGTTACAGAAGAGCCACGGGGATGTAGTTACAGTGTAGGAAATGGAGCAGCCAAAGAACTTTTACACATGACCCATGGACATGAGCAATGGTGGGGGGATTGCCTGAGGGAGTGCGGGGTGCTGGGTGGAGGAGGGCAAGTGGGAAAAGTCAGGACAACTGTAATGGCATAGAAGAAAAAATTATCAAAATTGGTGAATTTTTGTGCAGCCACTTTAATATTGAAGATGGAAAAATATGCAACATTTTTGGCATGTTGTGCTTTATTATTTGAAGAAAGGGAAAGCGCAACTGCAACGCAGAGAAGATTTGTGCTGTGTATGGAGAAGGTGCTGTGACTGATTGAACGTGTCAAAAGTGGTTTGCAAAGCTTCTTGGTACTATTGACATTTTAGCCAAATAATTCTTTGCTGTGGGGTTGTCTTATGCATTTGGAGGTGTTTAACAGCACCCCTGGCATGTACCTACTAGAAACCAATAGTGGGAGATAACCAACCTACTCCAAATATTCAGATCAATAAAGTTATTGGTGAAAATAAAAAAACGTGTCTTTTATTTTATGGAATTAAACCATATGAGCTTTTTGGCCAATCCAAGATGAAAGTGTATAAACTCAGGGGAGAGAAGGAGAAGAATAACAAGCTAAAACCAGGACCCAAGGCTTGGGCACACCCAATGTCAGGGAAGACTAAAAGTTACTGCTAGAAGTAAGTTACCAGAGGGGAGGGGGAGAAAAAGAGGAAGGGGACATAGGAAGGAAAGAGGGAGAGATTTTTTTTAAGCATTTAAAGGATAGAGGGTAAGGTAGGATAGTGTTGTCTAATGGAGGTAGAAGATCTGTAAAAGTTAACCCTAGCAATTTCTTACAGATGCTCTCCCATGTCGAAGGCATTGTGGGAGATGCAAAGATGACTAAAATGAGCCCCCAGCCTAGGAGTTTTCAGTCCATTTGAGTGTAACATGAAATTGCTGGGTTTTGTAAGTTAAAAATGGTCTTATAGTGGCAATTTCATGTGGTCAGAAGTCACCCAGTGTTTCAGCCTGTTAGAAGAGGAGATGAGACATACACACAAATGCATTGAATCCAGGCAAGATGGCAAAAAACTCAGAGTCCGGGCAATGTCTCACTTTCATAGATAATTCGTTCCTAAAAAGGTACAGAAAAGTCAAATGGTTGAATGTCAAACTAGAGTTTTACGTGGAGTAGGTAGGTTCTATTGCTATAAGTATGTATGTGAAATTCTGAATCGTACCTCACCTGACGTACTTTCAGCGTTTTGTACTTGGCCTTTCTTTCTGTCACTTACACCCATGGCATGCCTACTTAAGTCTGGTGAGCATCTGAAGAGCTGCCGATGATTTCCAGCTACCTTTGTCTTATTAATACAGTGATGAGACTACTTCTCAACACAATACTAGTGATAGCACTTCATTTTTCCAGTTTCCACATCTCTGTGTTGCAGAAGGGAAGCAAGTATTCAGATGTTTTCACACACAAGCGCTACCGCACAGACAACCATGCTGCTGAAACGGAAATGGCCCGTGGTGGGCAGCACCACCAGGCTGAACTTGAATGATTGGTTAGCAGCTGAAAAGTCAATGTTTTTAGTCCAGAAAAGGCTTTTTAGACATGCCTTTATGTCTGTTTTGGTTAGCTTGTGCTTCTGTAATAGACCCCAAATGATAGTGGCTTACACAAGATAGAGGTTGATTTTTCTCGTGTGTAATAGTCTGGGCGGTAGCTATACAGGGCTGTGTCAGGCTTCTTGTTCCATCCTGAGAGTGTTGCCCTTGTCTGTATGACCCAAGATGGCTTACTGCCTGCCACCATGTCCCCATTCCAGCCTGTGGGACAGGCAAAAGGGCAAGGGGCAGGCACATCCTATTCTTTAAAGGTGCAATTTGGAAGTGGCACATACATCTCTTCAGCTCAGATTTGACTGGCCAGAACTTAGTTATGTAGCTATACTGAGCTATAAGCAAGGTTGGGAAGTGTAGTTATTCTGGGTGAGCTGAAAGTGGAGTTTCTATTAATATAGAAAAGGGGGAAACAGGGTCTATTAGAAGCCTCTGACACATTGTCTGTGATGTGTGAGAGGGCAGATGTATGACAGACCATAGCCACCCATCCATACAAAGTGCCACAAGTACACAGAGCAGAGAGGTTTGTTCAGGCTGGGTTCTGGGCAGCGTTGTTTGGAGGTGAAGTTCAGTGAATGGGAAATGAAAAAAATACAAGTATCGATACTAGGTGTTGGTCCTATAATAAGTTTAGTTCAGTTGAGACAATGCAAAAGCTGTAGAAAGAGGATAAAAAGATGGGAGAGGGCCCTGGCCGGGTGTCTCAGTTGGTTGGAGTGTCATCCTGTACACCAAAAGGTAGTAGGTTCCATCCCCAGTCAGGGCACATACCTAGGTTGCAAGTTTGGGGTGCATACAGGAGGCAACTGATCGATGTTCCTTCCTCCCTCCCTCCTTTCTTCCCTCTCCCTTCCTTTCTCTAAAATCAATAAACATATCTTTGGGTGAGGATTTAAATTTTAAAAGATGGGGGAGAAAGAATTTTGACAGAGGGAACAGTGTTGGTGACAGTTGGGAAATACAAGGCTGGTGGGCAACTCATGGGTTTTGCTGAAAAAAAAGAAATAATAAATGCAATAGTCAAATAAGGTTTGAAAAGTTGAGAGGGATCAGATTACAGTGGTCCATGAATGCCAGGTGACAGGGTTTGGACTTTATCCTGTAAGTATGGAGAAGCCATTGGTAATTTTTGAGCAAGGAGCATAATTAGGGCTGTGCTTTGGAGTGGTCACTATGGCAACAGTGCATAAGATCAGTTGGAGAAGAGACACTGCAAGGAGGAGACCTGTTAGAAAGGTCTGACAGCTGGCCCCAGGTTAATGTGGTCCTAAACTAAAGTCATGCCCTTGGAAACAGAAAAGTGGGTCAAATGTAAGGGCAAAGAGCAAGTGAAGTCAAAGAAGCTGGAGCAGAAAAAGGGTTGTGGGCTTCCTGGGTCTCTGGAAGGGCAGCTGTACTTTATTTTCATTCACCAGAGAAGTGTAGCCTGGGTTTTGCTGACTCCCGGGCAGGTCCCTAGAATAGTTCATTCTCTGTCTAGAGCACCTCAGTGAGCACTTGTCACCTCCCCCAGAGCTGTAGCAGCTGTTGGTTCAGCAATGCCGTGAATTTGTCTCCCTGTGCTGCCAGGAGAGCAGCTGCCAGCGGCAGCCCTGGACGGACGTGTCTCAGGAACATGGAAACTATTCAGCTTGGGATGGGGTAGGGTGGCCAGGGCTGAAGTCAGTGCACGAGGATTTACCCCACCCTTTTCCAGGCCATTTTCACCCTGGCTACGTTTCAACTTCTCATACTACTTCAGGTTGGGTATTCTGCTACAGGTTGATTTGTTTTCTTTTTAATAATTTTTTATTTTTCACTTACACTTGACATACAATATTATATTAGTTTCAGGTGCACACCTCGGTGATTAGACGTTATGTAACTTACTAAGTGATCATCCTGATAAGTCTTGCACCCATCTGACACTACATAGTGCTATACTTTATATCTCCATGACTGTTCTGTAACTACCAATTTGTATCTCTTCACCTTTCCACCCATTCCACCATCCCCCAGGTGACTCTGTGGGACAAATATTGCTGAACTGCTCTTTTCATCTTCTCATGGACAACTGCTTACCCGGACAGCCATTACCCTGCCCCTCTTTGGCTTTGCTTCCTATTCTGCTTTGCTCCTACTCACCTTTTGTCTTCTTCCACACTCTGCTGCGCTCCGTGCAAACACCCTTGTTAAAGCCCACACAGCTCTGATTCCTCTGTACAGTCTGACCCTGTGGTCCCATCATGCTCCTTCTCTTCCCCCTCCCCCGTAGACTATTTGATTCTACTTTACTCTGCTTTGTTTAAGATGGGTAATATGGCTTCCTCCATCCCTTTGAATTGTGGGAGAACCCTGTTAATGTCTGAAATTCTATCTGCCTGGTTTGATTAAGAGCAGAGATAATATTATGTAAGGGTAGGAAGTCTTCCTAGGGAAGGTGTTCTTCATTTTCTTTGGCTCCTTGAAGAGTATAAATGTATTCCTATTTGTTGCTGAGCCTTTGATTGTCTCTTTTTAATGGAATCTCTGTTAATATTGCCCAGCAGGACTCTAATTGATAATGCGCTGGCTGCTTTTTACATAGTCTTGCTGTAAATTACCTTTCAGTCATAGCTCAGTTGGTTTTGATCTCCTACTTTTAATAGCTCAGTGCTTTCTTTTATTTTGAGGTTGTTTTTTTTCCCGTTGAGTTTTGAGAGGAATACGCCTACACTGCTATCCTGCTGTGTTCCTTACAGAGACCTTATGCTACTTTATAAACCTCTGCCAGCATCTTTTCTTTCTTACAGTTTTTCCTTCTCAGCAACAAATATTTGTTGAGTATTTTAAAGGTATTGTTCTAGACTCTTAGAGGAGAGAGATCCAAAGAAGTAGAAGTGGTAGTTCTTTCTCATATGAATTTATAATGTAGTCAGGAATAAATTATATTCGAATACAGTAACACAGATCTTCAGTAGAAGGCATATATGGTAAGTACCAAGTGTGTGCCACAGAAGGGCGTGGTCAGGAAACTTAAAGGGAGGAAATGGGATTTGAACCAGACTTTGAAGAAAATGAGTAGGGTTTTGACAGCTGGACAGAGGGGGAATGATGTAGGCTGGAGGGACACAGCAGGAAGAAAGTACAGAACACTTTTTGGGGTGCAGTGAGTAGGCTGATTTGGCTGGGATAAACAAGTGTATATGGAGGAATTGGACAAAGGTAGACAAGATCAGCCTGCGAAGTGCCTTGAGTGTTGTCTTAGAGATTTGGCTCTATGCCGTAGACACTGGAGACCGCTGAAGATCTGAACAGCTAATATCCAGGCCGAGGTATGAACTCTGCTTCAAGAAGATTAACCTTGACTTTAGGGTCGTGATTTGCTAAATGACAAGAAACTTGAGGCAGTGAAACCAGTTGCCACAGTAGATAATAAGGATCTAAGTTAGGGTGGGATGGCAGGAATGAAAAGAACAGACATCGATCCTTCAGTTCATTTAGCAAATGTGTGCTGTGCTCTTACCCTGTGCCAGACACATGCCACACCAGACAGACACTGCCCCCTGCACTCCTGGAGCTTACAGTCCAGGGACAGATGGAAAACACCTGGTGCAGGAAGAATCTTTAGGACTTGGTGACTGATGGGATTCGGGTTTCAAATGAACTTGGAAGCAGGAAAGAAAGAGGGTTGTGAAGTTTCTTTTGGACTTGAGCGACTGGTAGATTAATGGTGCCGTTAATAAAAATACTGAAGTTAGGAGAATGAGTTGTTTTTGAAAGCTTAGACTATGAGAAATTTGTTTTTTGAGTGTTAAGTTTAAGATATTAGAAGGATATTGAAGGTAAAATTTTCATTAATTGGCAAAAATGAATGGCTGTACTCAGGGCTAAAGATCTGGACTGTGTTTAGGGCTAAAGTCTGGGCTATTGGTAGAGATTCGGGCATGCTCAGAGAGAGGTGCTGGTTGCGGCTTTGGAAATGTTTGATCTCCAACAGTAAGGTTTGGTGGGAAGAGGGAACCATCCCTTGTATTGTCTGTGGTACTCAGACTACAGAGAGTGAAAAGAGATTTAGAAGATATATTTATTTGTGCGTTCATTCAGTATACATTTTGGGGACCTAATTATGTGCTAGGCATTGAGCTTGGTATTAGGGATAGGAACAAGACAATATCCTAATCTCGCTGACGTTAATTAGCAGTCTATTAAGGAGATACATATGGGAAATAAACCTGCTTATTAAGCTGGTTATGAGTTGTGTAACTATCGGGAGATAAGTGAGGGAGCAGGACCTAGGCATCTCAAGAATCTGGTAGACGTTTCACCGGCAACTCTCCTTTCAGTGGGAGGTTAGGTACACACTTAATTAGAGAGAAGTTCTTGTAGAGTCCGTGTTCTTGGCCTTGGGCCCAGTATTTGAACCTGCACAGTCTCTGCAGTGATGTCACCTATTGCCAATGGAGTTTTCCTTTGCAGCCGAGTTTAGAGTTGTTCACCACTCTTGCAGGGTAGCATTGGGTTGAAAAGCAGAGTCGGATGGCGGTGGAAAATGTTACAGCTGTGATTGCAAATCAGAAAAGGGTGGAGGGCCAGCAAGTTTCCCTTTGAGTTTGGGGTGACTTTGAGAAGGGAAGTAGGAGGAGACATAAAGCTGCCAGAAGGGAGAACCCCTTACTCCCTGGGACCAGTGTGTCACTCATTCATTTTGGACATATTTGGGAGCTGTTTGTTCCCCTAGGGAAGGTTTTGCCCAGATGTAGCATCTGGTGTTGAGCAAGGGTTGGCTTCATTTAGCCACGGCTCAAACTGCAATTATTTAGAAACTGACAAAAGGTCCCTTGGTGACTTTTTCACTTGCCCAGCCCATATAGAACCTTAGGTGATGGTTGGATTCTCTTTGGAAGAGTTGGGAGGTCTCCTCACACATGGTTAAAACATAATAGAAGAGACACAGGAAAGCATCTTAAGGGCTCAGCAAGATGTAATGGTGGTCAATCTTTAGAACAGAGAAAAGAATTCTTTTGAAAGCTCTTTGGTAGCCTTTATGACTTAGTAGTAAAAGCTGAGAGATGTAATCCAGACAAATTTGGGTCTAAATCCTATCTTTTCCATTTATATCTGTGTGGCCTCCAGCAGCCTCATTTAGCTTCAGTTTTCACATCTGTGAAACATGGAGAATAGTGCTTAAGTTGTTCTAGGGATTAGGTATTGGTCCCTCGACATGTAAGACACTAGCCTGGTGTCCGTAACTTACTAGACATTCAAAGAATAGTAGCTGATGTAATTATCACCATGAAAGAAGAGGAGAATAATGTGAGCATTAAGATTCCAGGTTCTGGAACCAGACTTCCTGAGTTTGTAATCCTGGGTTTTCTACTTAATAGCAGTGTGGTTTTTAGATGAAGTTTCTTTTTTGCCTCGTTTCCTCATCTGTATATTGAGGATAATATTAGTAGCTACTTCGTGAACTTGTTATGCTGATTAAGTAAATTAATATATCTGAAGCCCTTAGGACAGTGCTTGTCACAGACTAAATGCAAATAGCAGTGACTACTAGTCTTGTCCTCAGGAATTGGGACTGAACATAATTATACTAGGTTAAACCTTGTTAGATTAGATTTATTATTTATTCCCTGTGCAGAGGTAAGCATTCTTAAGCCTGGTCCTTAGGTAATATGGCAGTCTCCATTTTTTTCAGCAACCCTGGTGGGCTTTCTTGAATGCCAAACTCTTTCTCCATCCAGATTTTTATGATGTGACTGCATTAGATGGGAAATACGCAATTATGTGACTCTATATAATTGTATGTCCAGTTCCTATAGAAACTCATCAGTTGTATGTTTTTTCTGTAAGGTGTCATGTTCACAAGATGTCATGAAGTACCTTGAACCAGGTAGTTAGCCCTGGCATGTTACTTTTAGATCCAGGCTTATAATCATCAAGAGGAGGAATTTGTTTTACACTCACCTTCTGATTTCCTTATCCTCACGGAGTCATTGTTCACCACTAATTGCCACATCACTGGGTTTCCATAAAGCTGTAGTGTTGAGGTCCCATATGCAATCTGGGTGAGTAAAGAATGCCAGTCCTGTTCAGCTTCCTGCAGTGCCCACCATCCAGACCAGCAGGCTAGTGTAGTACAGACCTTAGTCATACGCATAACAGAATGTGGTTTACTGGGTCATCTGTCTCATGAGGCCAAAAAGAAGCTCCCAAGATTCTGCCTAAATGGCTTCATGTCAGGAAATGGCTTTCCTTTTAGGGTAGGAAACGACAGAGGGCCGGTCAGGAGCAAAACATGCTTTTCTGGAATGCATGTTGGAGACTGCTGAGGGCTTCCTCTGTTTCTTAGGCACTGCCATTGGAATGTCAGTAGGACACACCTCAGGATTTCAGCTTGCTGGAGCCCAGACCCTGGTGATCCCGTCCCTTAACATCAGTGCTGGGGTGCAGGGGACTTTTAGTATTCATTTTCTTAGCTTTTGTAAGCTCCATAATAACTACGTAGTAGTGACAGGAAGCAATGTGTGGCTGGATCTTTAATTCTCAGGAATTCACAGCCAGTTAAATGAATTGACTTTGATCCAGTTCTCTCTTAAAAGGCGAAAGCCATGTCATCTTTATTGGGAGCTGTGTTAAGTGGGAGGGTTTACAGGATAAGAAGAAAAGACAGTCTCTTTCATAGGGACTTTCATAATTGAAATGGGGAAAATCAGACAGGCAGGGAGAGAATAATAAAGGACACATGTGCGCATGGGCGCATGAATCTAAAAATAGGACCCCATTTAAAGCAGGTTCCAGTAGTCACCAGGAAGGTGTGGGGGGAGGTGGAGTACTCTGGAGGGACTCGTACTTGGCTCGGCCAGGGAAAGGTAAAAGATAGCATAGTTATATTCTCAATTAGTTTAGGTCCCAAGTTAATTGAAGTAAAGACTTTAATATCTAATTCTTATGCTATACTGAAGTTTCACGCTGTGAAGAGAGACAGAATCATATGGGAAGAGCTCAGTGTTAATGAAGGATTTAGGGAGAATCAGAAGAAAGTAGGGCTTGGATTTTTTTCAGAGTTGAAAAAGGATCATCCTTTCTGCTACCTCCTGCCCATACACACCACCACCTATCATTGGATCGTTGCCTCTGGGATTTTAAATTCAGGGAGGATCAATGAACACAGCTCTGACATTTTATTTTATTTTATTTTACCTATTTAATTTTATTTATTTTTAAGTATATTTTATTGATTATGATGTTACAGTTTTCCCATTTTTTCTCCCCTTTGTCCCCCTGCTGCCCTGCACCCCCCAACCCTCCAGCATCCCTCCCCCCTTAGTTCCTCCATGGGTTGTACATTTAAGTTCTTTGACTTCTCTGTTTCCTGTACCATTCTCAACCTCTCCCCATCTCTTTTATGCCTCCCAATTATGCTTATTTCCTGTACCTTCCCCACCCATTCTGCCCTCCCTCCCCCACCCCCACTACTGAAAACCCTCCTGTCTCAGGTATAGCTGGTTAAAGAACCAGGATTAGAAAATGAATTGAACAAACTAAGATTATCTTTAACAGTAGGATGCTGAGCTGTGTTTGCAGACTTCTGCTTAAGTGTTTGGGACAGGGCATCCTTGCATGAAATTCAGACATCCCTCCCTGGCAGCCTCTGTGTTAAAGCAGAGGTTGTAGAACAAGTCTGGCAGCTCTTAGCCTGAACCCTTGTAAACAACAGATGTTCATAACTAAGTTCTGGGGGTGGGGATAGGGTTTCTGTTGATGCTTAAAATTCTTTAAATTTACAGGCAGCATCTTAAGGATTTATAAAAAGGAGGAAGTCACAGAGAATTGATTCTGCAGTGTGTATAGGTGAACTGATTCTTCAGACAGTTCCTTTGACAAAGCACAGGATGCTGAATGAACTCTGAATAGACAGCAAGTGAAGCCCGGAAGCAGGCACAATTAAGAAAGGTCTGGCTTTTTGGGTATATTGACTTTTCTGTTCTCCACCCTGTCCCCCTTTTTATACACAGACTGATTTGTCAGCTACTCCGCTGCTTCTGTTTTCTCTGGTCATGGGTGGAATTGTGTGCCCTTCTCTACCACAGAGTCCTGCACACACATGCATGCCAACACTCAGGCAGGCTTATTGCCTAGTCTCTTCCATTAGCACCTCCAGAAGCCATTCAGGATCTTACAGGGATTAAATGCTATTGTTAGGGCTTTGTCTTAGATGCTAACCTTATTTTTGTACATTCTTAATGTTAGTTTTGCCAGGTCTCTGTTACATCATCAGTTGGAGGTGGGTGAAGATAATATAGCTTGTAAAGAATTCAGTGCTGTCCCTTTTTTATCACCACCCCTCTCCCAGCCCGCAGACGCACATAGTACTGAGTTTCCAGCCAGATGGTGAATGCTTAGGAAACCTTCTTTGCAGCATAGTTCGGGGGCGTCATCTGGAAAAAATAGACCTCTAATACCACTTTAGTAGGCTTTCTTGGTACCAAATTAAAGGATTTTGGGAAGGTTCTCACCTTTAATCAAATGAGAAAGAAGTTTATTAGGTCTGAGCCTGTTTTTGAACCACTCTCCCAGAAAAAATTGGCTTAAAAATCTTTGATAAGATCACTAGTTATTTTGGGAGCTAACAACATCCTTTTGCTGTTATTTCTTCTGAAAAACAAATCCACTCCTGGCCCTTCGTACATTAGCATTGGAAGTTTGGGTGAGCACCAATCCTGATATGTGAGGTTCGCTTGTTCTTTCAGCAAACATTTAATTAGCACTTATTCTGTATCAAGAGGCTGTGCCCTTAGTGTAGAATTAAATTTCATTTAATTCCTAAATTAAATATACACAGAAGAATACACCACTATTCCAGCTCATGGACGTTACCATTTAATGTGACATATTTTAAGGTTGTATATGCATGTGTGTATGTATGTGCATGTGTGTTTTGACAAGATGTAGAGTTCAAGGTCGAGGAGCCAGAATGGTTGAGTGGCCCATTAGTCCCCTATATTATATGAGATTGACTCCATCGTCCTCATCAACAATGAACAGCATGTCTGGCTGGGGCTAGGGTCAGAGAAGTATCGACACAGCCTCTGCCTTCGGAGGCTCATTGTGTCATGTGGAGGGCAGGAGGTTTAGATGAAAGTAGTTAACACAGAGTAGCCTGTATTTATTACCAAAGAAAAAAACAGGAGAAATAATTTTTTAAATTTTATCTTTAAAAAAAATTTTGAGATCATTTTAGACAAAAAAGTTACAAAAATAGTACAGAGAATTTCTGTATACCATTTACCCAGATTGCCCCCAAATATTAGTATATTACTACATTTACTTTATATTTCTCTCTCTCCATACATCACTCATGCACACACATATTTTACATACTTTATTTTTGTAAGACACTTGACCATAAGTCACATACATAAAGCCCTTTTACCCCTAAATACTTCAGTGTGTATTTACTAAAAATGTGTTCTCTGACATGACAGTATGGTTATCAAAATCACAGTATAAATGTTGATACAATATTATATAATCCACAACACATTCCAAATTACCATTTGTTTCAAAAATTTCCTTTTTGCCCTGGCTGGTGTGGCTCAGTGGATTGAGTGCTGGACTGTGAAGCAAAGGGTTGCCGTTTTGATTCCCAGTCAGGACACATGCCTGGGTTGCAGGCCAGGTCCCCAGTAGGGGGTGCGTGAGAGGCAACTACGCATTGATGTTTCTCTTCCTCTCCCTATCCCTTCCCCTCTCTCTAAAAATAAATAAAATTTTTTTAAAATATATTTTATTGATTATGCTATTACAGTTGTCCGATTTTCCCCCCTTTATTCCCCTCTGCCCTGCACACCCCTTCCCACCCACATTTCCCCCCCTTAGTTCATGTCTGGGTCATATATATGAGTTCTTTGGCTTCTACATTTCCTATACTATTCTTAACCTTCCCCTGTCTATCTTCTACCTACCATTTATGCTTCTTATTCCCTGTACCTTTTCCCCCTCTCTCCTCACCCACTCCCCTGTTGATAACCCTCTGTGTGATCTCCATTTCTGTGATTCTGTTCCTGTTCTAGTTTCTTTGCTTTGTTTTTTTTGTTTGTTTTAGGTTCAGTTGTTAATAGCTGTGAGTTTGTTGTCATTTTACTGTTCCTATTTTTGATCTTCTTTTTCTTAGATAAGTCCCTTTAACATTTCATATAATAGGGCTTGGTGATGATGAACTCCTTGAACTTGACCTTATCTGGGAAGCACTTCATCTGCCCTTCCATTTGAAATGGAATAAATAAAATTTTTTTTTAAAAGATTCCTTTTTGGCAAAAGAAGATTCAAGATCATTCAGTTGTCTTTGTTTATTTTTCTTTAATGTGGAATGGTTTCCAAGTCTTTCTTTGTATTTTATGACATTGACATTTTTGGGGAGCATTCAGCCCAGTTATTTTGTGGAAT
>VMDR010003336.1:0-44773 GCA_007922815.1 Macrotus californicus
TCTTGTCCTCTGCCACCCACTAAAAAATTGTCTCCAGATGTTCAACAAATAACCAACAGAAGTGGCAATTTGGCTAGCATTGATCTAGGACTTAAGGAAATGTACCCACAACCACATCTTGGATTGTTGCCAAAATCTTTCCAACAACAGGATGCCTGTCTCCCCACCTACAAAGTGCTGAGTGAGTTCACAATGCCCAGTTTAGGGTTATAAAAGCCATTTCTTGCAACCCCAAAAACTGGTATCCATATAACTTGTGATGAGAAACCAACGTGTGGGAAAACTTGTTTGGTGAATAATAGCTTTTCTATACATGGGTTTAAAAACCATTGAGTATCTCATGACCTATGTTAAATAAGAGTGAAACACACTGGTAGTATTTTCTTTTCTGGGAAACACTAAAAATGAAACAAAAACAGATTAAACCTTAAAACTGTCCTGTCATGAATAAATACTTGGGAATGGGCATTTTTCTGAACTTCCTGCCCTGTCACAGTGTGCTCCATCAGCATCGACCATGACAGTCATTATGCCAACACTGGAAATGTAGATTAAGTACATGCTAACACATGAATGATAAATGTGAGAAGGATGGTTTTAATTACACTGAAGAAGTTTTCAACCGATGAGAGTTGGCCGACATCTTGAAAGATGAGATGATTTGTGACAATGTGTCTGAGACTAGGAAAGCTCAGGCTAGGCCCCACTTTATTGTTTTTTAAAATGACTAGATTGGCATATCAAAAATACACTTATTTTATAATACATATTTTAGTAAAAAAATGCCATCTTATTTTTCAACCTGAATTTCTGAGACTGGAGCTGTATTAGGCTTTGAAAGAACTGCCTTGCTTGGAGATTCCACACTCGTGTTATTTCTGCTCTGCGAACCCAACAGTTTCACCTCAGGGGTTGGATCAAGGAGAAAAAACAGTCTGCGACCACTAAGTAAGGTTTTCTCCTAATGGGGAGTAGACAGAGAAGAGACTGATGGACCGCATTAAATGCCATTTGACTTCACAGGATTCATTGCGAATATCACCTTCCTGAGAGCATTCCTATGTTTCTGGTTGTGTATGGAGACTTCTACAAGGTCTGAGATGTGGGTTTTATAGAAATCTTAGCTGTTTATGAAGAATGGGAAGCTGGTTTGCTCCCTGGTCAAGAGAGCAGGCATTTCCTGCCTGGTGTGGCCACACCTTAGACAAGTCAGATGCCCAGGGAAAGCTCTGCATTTGGACACCAGCCTGGGTCCCACAAGAGTGCTTCACGCCACTCCTGGCCCTGACCTTTGGGCTTGGGTGTACTCCTCTCTCTTGGGTCACCGAGACCAGCAGCAGCAGGTGGCCTGCAGTGAACCCTTCTTGTCTGCTGTGTGGCATCTTATGCTCAATAGCTCCACTTTCTGTAGGAGGCAGAACACAGACCTGCCTGGAATTTAAGTCTCAGTGAAGAATTTTATATAATTTGATAGAGAATCACATGATCTCTGCAAAAAAGTAATGGATTAACAAAATGAACTTGCTTGAATTTGGAAACAACAATAACAAATCCAGCAAAAACAATAAAATCATCTTTTTTTGCAAACCATTGTCTTTTTAAAATGGTTTTTAGCTTACTCAGAAAAATAGTGAATCTGGCCCTCAAAAGAACAACTTTTGACAGTGAATAATACTATTAAGTTCCCCCCTGACAGCCCTTAGGCAGGGGCTTCCATGCAAAAAGGTAGTGTGGCGTGGTGGTAAAAGTAAACTTTCTGAAAACAGATTGCTTGGAAAGTTACTTAACCTCTCTGCTTATTTTCTCATCCTAAAAATCAGAATAGAAATAGTACCAGCCTCACAGGATAGTCAGGCTTAAATTAGCATGCAATAGAGATAGGACAGAATAAGTACTCAGTATAAGTTTTACTATTAACAGAAAATATAAAACTTTCCCTGGCTTACATGATTCAAAATTTATTTTACTAAGTGCAAATTACAAACCAATGTATTTATATGGTAAGAAATAGTGCTTTTCAAATTCTGTGTTAAAGACTGCTTTCTTCCTCCCAATCCATCACAGACTGATACTTCTACAAACATAATAAAAATGAGTTACTAGAAAAATAAAATAAACATGGGACAAAGATATATAAGACCTAAGCCTAAATTTCAGAGTCGAATGTTTCTGAGAGCTTCCTCTGGATTTCTGTACCTGTCTCTTTGCCATCTGGTGGCACAGTTCACAAATGAACACCTGTCTGCTGACCCCACTGGGAGCCACACTGCTGTAGAAGACAGCTGTTTTTCATTGGGACTGCACCTGTTTCTCTGTTAGGACATTCTCTTCCTCTTGAGGGGGCAGTTCCCTCTAACACAGAGACGCCCAGACTTGGATGGGAAGCTGGATAGGAGAAGAAGTGGAGGAAGCACGGAGTCGATTCTAGGCAATGGTGCAGACAGCCACAGCAGTGCCCTGTGCCTCCAGAAGCAATGGCAGTGGTGATGCCAGAAGCAGCCTGGGAGGTGTAGGCCAGGATCCTGCCGTGACTGAGGTCCACTGCCCTTGGCGGGGAGCTCCTGGGACTCACGAGAATCTGAGAAGATTCTCCTGGTGAGTTAGCCATCTACTTAACGTTCTCTTAATGGGTCCTTTCTGCTTAAATTACTCGATAGATTTGTACTGCTTAAGACTAAGCACCATGAATAATTCATAAGGATTTGAAAGACAAAGTCAAGAAGATGGGCTGTCCTGATGTTTGGCATTGTGTTGACTCTGGCCATACTATGGCTGTTTACAAACACATTTTGCTGTTATCTCACTACTAACCCTAGCTCTGCTGATTTCTTTTTCATCTTGTTCCCTATATGTCATACGTGTAAAGACACCCTTCAGTTCAGTTCCAGAATCACACCGAAAATCAATGAACATTTTGTACTGACAAGTTGACATGACATCAGCCAGGAGGTAGGCCACATGTCATGATTCTGAAGGAAATTGGTCTTCCCAGGGTGTCCTTTTTTTTTCGCTGGGGGAATCTATACTGGGAATTCACTCTTTTGTGGTCTTAAGCAAAACATTGAGCCCTGCGAAGCTGATTTCCTATGTGGGAGACAGTTCAAGTGACTCTAAAGGACGACAGAGGTCATTTTCTGCTCAGTCCATAGAGACCTGCTTAACCTCTGAGGAGGCACAGCGTGGTGTGAGCCCACCTCAGGATGTGGGTCCTCCAGAGAGCGGCACCGGGCACACAAATGCCGTCTGTCTAGACTTCTGTTAGGGAAGTTTCAGATTTAGAAAAGCAGGAGATTAGGTCTGAGGCTTCCTTTCCCCTTCCTAACCCTGGGAAGCTGGTTGCTGTCCTTAGAGTATTCTTCCGGCCACTGTGGCACTGAGCTTCCTGTTTGATTATCACAACCTGCATCAAAGTATTTCCTTTTGTGTGATCTCTGCCAGGAGGTCACAGATTGAAACAGGAACTACCTGAGATTATGAAGATATGACTTGGATGGTGGTATAGATTCCATATCAAAATGCAAATAATTATTAAGAGAGGAAACACCTATTATTGGGAAAAAGCAGGGGTCCTTTTTTCCACTCAATTTTTGTCTGAGTAGGTAGCTGGCTGACAGCAAGCTCTTTTGCGAATGAGGGAGTTCAGGGCAACAGTTCTTGACCGTGGCTGCATATTAAAACAAACCAAGTACCTTGAAAAATTATCCATGTTTAGCCCCACTTCCTAGAGAGTCTGATACTATAGACAGTTTTCAATGTATTATCCCTGAAGCATAGAATCCTCACTAGTTTCTGCACATGAACCTCAAAATAACAAACTTCTTTAATTGTTAAAACAAGAAACTATTATCCTGCATCAATGTTTGAACCTTTTATGCTTTAAAGTCAGGTATATTTGTAGTTCAGATTCCACTTATTTTTGATAAATGGGAGCTTCTATTTCAATTTCCTTAAAATACATAATTCTTTAAAATAATTACAAAATCAAACCCAGGTAACACTTTTAGTAAGCCAGAAACAAGTTAATCGATTAGTGTGAGGCACAAAACCCTGTCCACAGGAGATAGTTAATAAATATTTTATGAACTGATGAATGAAAGACTGAAAAGACATCCTAAACATAATTTCATTTGGTAAACCTTTATGTCAAACAGCAGAGATTTAAAATATTTAACATCTCTGCAAATTTGCTTCCCTAGAGAAAATTAAACTTTTTATAGATAACTGCATATTTCAACTACGTTTTTTCCAAAATTCAGAAAGGTCAATTGTCTCAGCTCACTCAGTCACCTTGAACCCCCAACTTAAAGTGATCCACTCCTACTGAGAGCCACCACTGGATTCATACCATACCAGTGATGTTCCCATTTATAGTGGCTTCTTTTTAATAACATGTAGACATCGTACCAAGTATCCAAAAGTTCCCTACTTATTCCATGATTATATTTTGATTATGAAAAGAGAAAGATTTAAAGATTTGAAGGAACAATTTTCTTAGTTACTTTGCAGAGTTCCTATTGACTTTAAAATATTCAGAGAAAAATTAGAATAATGTGAATAGTAACAGAGATATTAATTTCCTTCATGTTGCTTGCTAATTTATGTGAAGGGTTCATTTAATCATTTATAAATTCCACAGACATTAAAAAGATGCAATAGCAAAAGATGAATGACTTATCTTTATTATTCTAACTCCTTGTTGTATAGGTCTGTGTGGCTGGCAAGGTAAATAACACTGAATAATGAAATAATTTTCAAAATATTATTTAGAACCTTCTCTTGGTGGGTAGCAAAAGATAGATCCTGTGATAGAGGAAATTAATAAGCCAAACAGAAAATTAATTAACATTAATGTCTAGTCTGCTATGATTTCTACATTGTTGAGCCCATCTGCAGCGCTGCTTTTTTGCTTTAAAATAATTTGGAACTCTTCCTAAACTTCTGTTGATCTAATCACATGGTTGCTGGAGAAATTGCTGTTTTTTAATATATCTGCAAAAGAGAGGCATTATCATTATCCCTAGTTAAGTCTCTGAAAGAGTACCAATCTTTCACTCCTGTTCATCTTCAAAGGTTCCTCCTGCTCTGTGTCTCTTCACATATGTTCTTGTATGACCTCTTAGCCTTTCCAGACTGTCAGGCCTGGTTCTATAAAGGGTTTCAGCCTCAAGTGATTGTAGCTTGACTCCCTGGATGCAGACCACAGCCCACCAGCTCCCCAAAGTGCCTGACCACGAGGACAATGTGAGCATGAAAGGACCATGCGAATCCTTTAGTTGTTCTTGCAGACAACATAGAATACTCCACCCTTGAGGTTAGACACATCTTTTTGAAAAAATTCCAAGGAGACAGCTCTCTTATGGGTGGACTATGAGGAACTGAAGACATGCACACAATAACCACAATGGAAGCTGTTCATGTAAATGCCATTATTTTTGTAAATAAAATCCCTACACATGTACATATGGAACCACATTATAAACTCAAAGTGATGTTCTTCAAATAATGTATATTTGAGCATTTAACCAAATGCCCACTGACGGCGCCTTCTCTCCCAAGTCTCCATGTTTCCCAGTGACTGCCTGAAGGTGGGAGATTCAGCAGCTGCATGAAGCAGCTGCGGTTCAGAACTTAATCCCCAACCTGCAGAGCCTGGAATTGATCTTCAAATTGTTTATAATTCATTCTCAGATTGCACTCTGGCTTCCACATCTTCAAGTCCTTGAGGAATTCTCTAATGCTTAGACCTACTCATTTCCTGCAGGAACCCCCTTCCTCCTGGTTGTCTTCCTATTGTACCATATAGCCATCTGTTCCGACCAAAGCAACATGCATACAGCCAACCAAGGTGTGAGGGAGGCCAGGCTGAGCTGTTCTGACCCATTAAATTTTGGAGGAGATAAAATGTACCTCTATTTTAATACAGCCTTTGAAACCCATAGTGGTCCTGTCCTCCACCTCCTCACTCTTCAAACTTCCTATAGTTGATCTTTTTTTTCCAAGCTAGACAACTTAGAGCTTATTCATCAGTCTGCTGAACTGGTCCTTTTTCAGAAACACAAATATCATCCAAAAATTTTCTCATATCCTTGTCTTCAACTGTTGTGTCTTGCTGAATCAAAGCAGCTGAATTTGACACAAGTTCAATGTTAGTTCTGTCAAGAATTCACTCATCTTTCTGGGTTTGAGATACTGAATGAGCAACGTCTGACCTTATCCCAACCATGCGGATATATTTTTCACCCAAGAAATTTCTAATTTCAACAAGAGAATCATTCTCCTGAAAAATCACATTGATGGGGAAGTGAGCATCCACGGACCTCATTTTGGTGTCTAATGGAAGCCCAGTGTGACACCCTTGATCACGTTCTGTGACTGTAGATTGTGCGAACGGTGGCCAGTGCCTTTCTATTTCCCCACCATTTGTCAACCTGGAGCCTCTTATTTTTCTTTCCAAAGAGGCTGAGCTCTACACTGATGTGTTTTAAGTCTCTCCACAGGGTGTCTCTGGGGCCCTTTACTATAACTGTGTCTCCCTTCAGAGTGCTGTAGACAGTTTCTGGAATGTCAACAGTTTGATGGCTGAGAATAGTCTTCATCCTCACAGTAGATGCCTGTCCTAGGTATTTCTTATGCCTCCTGGCTGACCTGAACCTGGGCGACACCAGCCCCAAGAAATAAAAGCAGAACCTAGGATCCCCACCAGAGACCAGAGTGTCAATACTTTCAAAAAGCTTCCCAGGTGATTTTAATGTGAGGCCAAGACATGGCCCGAACACCTCTGCTTCCTGTAGTCATCCCTCCCACAATCGCCTCCCCTCAGGTATGGGCCAGGCCCAGTGACTATCTTCTGAGAAACAGAATTTAAGGGAAGTGATGGGATATAGCTTCTAAGATTCAGTTATAAAAGCATGTAACTTCTGTCTTGTCACTCTGTCTTTCCTTCTAGGCTTGCTCACTCTGATGAGAAGCCCATATGGCAAGAAACTGAGATCAGCCTCCAGCCTGTAGCCAGGGAGGCACTGAGGTCCGCAGGCCAACAACCCACGATGAACTGACTACAGTCCACAACCATGTGAGCAAGGTGGGAAATGGCCATGTCTCCAGCTGAGCTTTCAGATGACCACAGTTCCAGCTGATGCTTTGATTGCAGCCTTGTGAGGGATCCTGAAGTTTGAAGTTCCAGCTAACCTGTGCCAGGATCCTGACCCCTGAGATAGTGAAAGAATAAATAGGTATTTTTCAGCTTTACTTGACAGATAAAAAGTGTACATATTTAAGGTGTTCAACATGATGTTTTAATATTCCAATACATTGTGAAATAATTACCACTATCAAGCTGATTAGCATATCTCCCCTCTCTCCTAGTCATGATTTTTTTTTTGTGTGATGCAAACACTTAAGATCAACTCAACATGTACTGTTTTAAGTCAGCAGGTCTTGGAGTAATTTGTCACACAGCAATAGATAACTAAAACACATAGTCACTAGTGATAAATGCTACGGGGAAAAATAAAGCATAAAAGAGCTCTAGAAAGTGATGGGAATGGGGGTGAAGGAAAGAACTGAAATTGTAAGTAGTGTTAGCAAGGAAGACCTCATTGAGAAAGTGCCATTAAATAGAGACTTGAGGGAGGTGGGGGAGTAAGCATGCAGACACCTGCAGACAGAGGGGCACAGATGTGCAATGAGGTAGAAGGAAAGATTCTCATGGGTTGACCATATGTTGAGTGCTTTGCCTGTATTTTCTCAGGCTATCCGCACAAAAGCCTAAGAGATAGACATGAGGTTATATCCATTTTCAGCTGAGGGCTATCGGGCTTAATGCTCCAAGAATACACCACCATAAGAATTGGGGGTGGGCACTAAATACAGGGCAGTTGAGTCCATGTCTATGCCAGAGAATGTGTATTAGTTTCTTACTGCTGCCATAACAAATTACCACAGACTTGGGGGCTTAAATAATGCAAATTTATCATCCAACAGTCTTGTAGGTCAGAAGTTCATGATTTCTCACAAGGCTAAGATCAAGGTATTGGCAGGGCTGCATTTCTTTCTGGAGGTTCTAGGGGAAATCCATTTCTTGTTCAGGTTGTTGGCAGAATTCAGTTATTCAGGGCTGTAGGACTTTGTTTTGTACAATAGGTTGGAGGTTCCAGCATAATTATGAATATTAGGAGATTATCAAACATTTTATTTTAGGTGTTACTTCCAAAACTTTTCATTTTTAGTTTAAAATCACAAATGAAGCAAGGCCATTCTGCTTGCTTCATTTTCTTCTTGTTATCTCTTAGCAAAGAAGTCCAATGTGGCCAGGTTACCAGTGAGAATTCTGATTTAGCGTGGCACATCGTATTGGTATGGCCTAGTGTTAGTGATAATACGTGACCCTTTGGGAAGCTGAGTTTGTTTTACTTTCGGATGAGCTTATTCAATGGAGGAGGATGCTGAAATGGGCCACCCTTCCACACTGAACAGGAATGTGCCTCTGAAGCAGCTGGATGGGATGGGAATGAGCAACAGGATGGTGAGCAACTTTGAGTAGGAATGGCAGGTGGGGAGTGCTGACCTACAACAGAAAGGAACCTCAGCTCCATCAGAGTCCAGGTGGGGAGCCATGTGCTTACTCACCTGATACAAAGGGAACCTCTCTCCTCACTCCCTTCTCTATGTCATGTCCAAGGTGAGGCTGACATGGCTGCTCATTCCCACCTAAGAAAGCCACTGGGGGACTCCAGTGTTTTCTTGTACACGCACGTCAGTGTGTGTTGAGGGAATGAACTTCTGTGTGGTTGTGTGTACACACTTCACAGACATACCTAGTTTGGCTCTAATCCCCACATGTTATATATGGCAGAAAGTTTACACAGTGACCTGCTCTACTAAAATTTCCCAAAGGCCCTGCCAAGTGGCAGACCGTCCACTCTAAATTACATCTCATTGTATCTGCTCTCTCGTTCCAGTGTCAATAAGTAGTAAAAATCCAAGAGTGGAAAGCCATTAAAGGGCTGAGAAAATCCCTAATAATTAAGGATTTCCAGTATTAATCTTTTCCACTTGGAGCATGTGCTTTCCAGTCATCATTTTATTTTTAGGGCCCATTTTTATTTAAGAAGAAGGAGTGTTGATGTCTTTTCTTTTACCAGAGAGTACAGAGTTCTGTTCACATAAATCAAGGCAGAAATTTGATGAGTGCTGGGCTAGTTTGATCCACATGGACTTGGTTTTAAAAATATTTACATGGGAACCTTGGAGAGTGGTGGATGTGAACTCACTTTGATGACAAAATTCTCCTTACTGCCCACCACTGTTTCTGTGCTGCTCTTACTGTTTCTGGAAGCCCAGTCACTGATCTTCCAAGGCTAGAGTGAGGAGGGCAGGTGCCCAGCCACTGCTGTGCTATGCACTAGACTTAGGGCTGGGTGTCGAGGACTCAGAAGCAATTACAATGAACAAAATTATAGGATTAACCCTCAGGTCTTCTGGGGGTGGGCGGTGGGGGAGGAACAAACCTCAGCAGAAATAATATATCACAAATATCATAGAGCAAGTAGAGAAACTTAATGAGAGAAGCCAGAACGCAGAAATGTAGCCAAAGAACATGTGTTATGTTTCAGTTGAACCAAATCAGTAGATTTGGCAGAACCAGTAGGTTTTTATTTTTTATCACAATCAGACTTAAAAAAGACATTAAAGAGAGTATTTCCACTATAAGAAATAGAAAGCCACCTTAAACTAGCCTTCAGGTGAGATGGAATCTCTGGCTGATGTAACTAGAACCTTCTGGTGTTGGCTTACTCTAGGCTGGCCAAATTCAGGTGTTCTATGAATGGTCTCGGAGAACTGACTTTTCTCCCAGGAACTGGCTCTGATTTCCACAGTGTTGTTTTCATCCACTGAAGGATTCTCTTTATGTGATGGGAAGGATTAACATTTTAAACTCATGAGGTCCTAATAATTCCAAATCTCCTTAGAAAGGAAACCATCTCTGGCTCCAAGCATCCACTCCAGTCCCCAGAAGGCCTCTAGTGGGCGAGCAGGCAGCATTTGTGCAGCTTCTGTTGGAGAGGGGGAGCCCCTGATGGACAGCTTCATCCCGCTCCCATGAGTAGGGATGAGCAGGTCCCAAGAGGAAGGATCCAAGGAGAGCCAGTAGGAACCACAGCCAATAGAAACCCCTGGAGGCCTGCAGGAGATCCTGGTCCCAGACTGGGACAGACCACTTAGAAAGCAAATGGGAGGTGACCTGGATACAGAACAAGGGCATTCCCTGGAGTGCAGCCTCTCAGAGAACCAAAGGGAGAAACATTTGAATTGGGATTAGATTTATCAGAGAGATGCAGAAGCAAAGACTGTAACTCCTACACTGCATAAGGCTGAACTCTCCATCAGAGAGCTCACAAATCTATGGAGGAAGCTGAGAATTGATGACAGGCCTCGAAATCTCAAAATACCTTCTCTCCTAAACTCTCGCATCCTCACTCAGCATTTTGCTTACCCTGTTCTTGGTTTCTGGGTCTCTCTCTCTCTCTTTCCCTTTTCCCTCCCCACCATGCCCCCCCGCCCCCAATACATTCTCTCTTTAAAATAGCTCTTTGAAAACAATACACAATAGTACTATTTGGGGAGGACAATTACTTTCAATCCACTTTTACTTAGAGCTGGTTTCACCATAATTGTTGCTGAGATGAAATACCGATCTTTCCATGTTGAGAAAATTAAAAGTGCCTCAAGGGTCAGAGAAAACAATCCTCTAAATACCAGCTTCAGGGAAAATGCCCACATAAATTGACTGCTCCCTTCCTGACAGCACAACATGTAATTCTCCAGTTTTCCCAGAAGAATAGATCTCCTACCCATTCTTATTATCTTCAAAGATGCCAGCAGTGGGACCCCTCAGCCCAGAAGGCCCACAGTAGCCAAACGATTCTTACAAACAAACAATTGTGTGGATTTTTTTTCTAAGACAAAACTTATATGACCAAATATGTTACGGGAGGAAAGGTTCCCCTTTCCCAGAAATGGTGCACAAGTGGGACACATGTAGATCCTCTTTCCGTTATACGGGGCACGGCTGCTATTCTAAACTTTGTCCTATGTGGACACAACGAGGAACCGCAGAACAGCGATTATAAGGTGAGTGACGCTGATAAGTGGCGCTAAGACAAGATGTTTTCCTAACCATGTGTGGAATTAGTTGAATGACTGAATTCAAGGTCTAATATATGATATGCCTATCAGAGAAAACCAATAATCCATTTATAAGTTAGAAACATATATTTATTGATACACGAGTGTACACATATGTGCAACATTCATGCACATAGTCACAGGCGATCAGAAATGTCCGGATGTCAATTCAATGAGAAACAGTGGTTCCTATATTTGTAACTTTATCTGGGACTAATCTAGTCTTTAGGAAAGACCCAGTGTTTGTCTAAACCTAATCTGAGAGTTCAATTAGAAACATTAGAAAGATGCATTATGGTAAGAAAATATATTTGGAGTGCATTAAGGCCTAGAGAAACACATATTTTCCAATTTACATATACATCATATTTAAATCTTATTTAATTTGAAGATCTTGTAAATTTAAATCTGTACCTTTCAGGATAAACTTCCAGTAGGAACTGCACACTAAAGCCCCTTCTCTCAGACCTGCAACCTCTCATTCCTTCCCCCTTCCGAAAGGTGGTGTGAGTCATTAACGTGTAGCTGTGAAGTGAGGGTGCCGTTCATCAGCTCAATGACCTCGCTCAGGTTCCTCTCTCTGGAAGGCCCTGCCCATCAACTCTGCCCTTGTCCTGAACAGCCTGCAAGACTTAACTCAAGCCTGCCTCCTACAGAAAGCCTTTCTTGACAGTTCCCCAGTCTAAGGAAGACGGCGGCTGGTCCCACAGATAACATTTCTCAGGTAGAGTGATCACACAGAGCAATCGCAGCAGTGATTGATTACTTGTTGTTCAACTCCAGCAGAGCATCTGTGTACCTTCAGTAATTCTGATGTTGTTTCTGCAGACAGCCCTCTGTGGTAAGCAGGATAACTGCCCTCAATATATCCACAGGCCAGCCCCTGGAACCTGTGAGTGTTACATTTCAAGGCAAGAGGACTTTGCAGATGGAATATGCATATTCACAACATGTCTGACAGTCTCCAAATAGTCAAAACTGTCTATAATTGGATGTTGATATGTATGTTCTGATTTTCTTACTACCTGAGAAGAACTGAGTTTTAGTGATAAAGACAAGAAATCTATGAGTCATTCACAAACTGTGGGACAGGCTTTCTATACTTGGCACTATTGAAATTTTGAGCACAATAATCTAGGCAGCATCCCGAGATTATACTCACTAGAAACTAATAACAACTTTCAGTTATGACAACCAAAACCATTTCAGACACTGCCCAACACCCCCCGTGGGGCAAGATCACCCCAGGCGGAAGATCTCTGAATTGGGGTACATATGCTTTTATGAGTCACTGGCAGGATGGAATGAAAGAAGGCTAAGAAGCTCCTGGAATGGCCTGAGCCCCGTAGTTGCCTGGACACTGTGACTCTAGTCCTGGTGGAGACACTGGGACCCTCACAGATCCCACCCCTCCCCTTCTTGAGTCACTGCACCATCTACTCAACACTGGGCCCGCAGGCTTCTGTGATTTCTGCTCAGCACCTGACCATGCTGACTGGCTTTCAAAACCTAACTTTCAATGACATTGATGAGGAAGAAGAGGAAAAGGATCTGTGGTATGTTTTTTAAATCCCAGAATATTAAAAAGACATTATATATGGAAATATTTATTAAGCTATGTTAGTGGAAATTTTATTGGACCATGTTGTATATTAATCATATTTGAGTTCATAGCCATAAAACAATATTTTATTACATTAAGTTTCCGGCGATCCACCATATACCCATAAGTATAGTAAGGATGGATCTATAAAAACAATTCCCTAGATAATTTAACAGTAAAAAAATGGTAAAATCTGAAAAATAATTCTACTTTAGTTTTGATCAAAAGGGTAACCAGGCTAAAGAATAAAAATGATGTAGCTCTTTTAAAAAGAAAGAAAACAAATGCAAACAAAAAGCTAACACTTGGCCGAGGTATCTTGCTCTCTTTTGAATTGGCGGTTGGAAGTTACTAAAGACAAAGTAGTACAGATGTTACATTAGGTAATTCCCTCCAAAGCATTTTTGCAAATGAAACTAACAGACACGTGGAGGCCTGTACGAACACAAGCACTTTCTAATAAATGCCCTCAGAGAACCCTACAATGCTCAGATCCCTTGGCGCTACCCACTGCAGAAAAGCTTAGCTGCAAAACCAATGGTTTTCTCCTAAAAGCCCTTCTTTCATCCAAAGAATCCCCCAAAAGAACATCTTTTCTGACCAAAATGCCAGCTAAATAGTTTAGTGTAGAATAATCCTTTATCTTTGCTATCAATGATGATGTGTTATTTATGATTATTTCAACTGAGCATCTGACTCATCTTCAACAAGTTTTATACATATTTATTTATATATAGATTTATTTTTATACCTAAATATACACTTTTATATATATATATATTTCCTTCATTTTTCATCTTCTAATAGCTGTAAAGTTGAAATTTGCTATAGTTCTCTCAGAGTGTAGTAGAATTTTAATGAGAAAATAGAGATAAAATAAGTCTGGAATATGAAGCCATGAACATGGAAAGAAGTCCAAACTGCCACATTGATGAACACTACATCTTCTTGAGCCCGTGTGCCAGCTTGGAACAATTGTTTAACTTGTCTGTTTCTATTTCCTCAATGTATGGCTTTTGGTCCTTCAAACAAACATTTAGAATATATGCGTCAAATAATTATATATGTATACAGACTTACATCAGAAATTGTACATTATATATTAAAACCCACCCTTTGAAAGCCATCTTTGTATATATCTGTCAGTAGTTAAAAACACTCAGAACATTATTGGAGGAGAAAGGAAATCACCCATTTCTGCATAATTAAAACGAAGTTCAAATATGTTTTCTGGTCAGAATCCAGTTGTGTTAGTTTCTCACTTGCCTCGGATCACAAGGAAACATTCATTACTTTTACTAACTTGCCCCTTTGCTGATCACTTTAAGCAGTTCCTCATTTCTAGAACATGGTTTTTAAACTGTGTTCCTAAGAGCTCTAGGGTTCCACGGACCTCTGTCAGGGGCTGCCGGTGGAACGAGGGAGAACCTTCGGAGCTGGTTCAGGAGTTCTCTATCCAGTGGTACAGCTTTGAATCAGTCTGAATAACAAATGGAATATTTATATTCTTTAGATTTTCATTTCAAAGAAGGACCCACCACTAGAACCATGAGCTTTCAACCCTTGTGGAATGACAGCTTGGAGCAGAGAACGTGAATTCATTTCACTAAAATCTTCTTCTTCAACCTGAGTCCATGTTAAGCTTGCTATTAGGAGAGGATGAGAGTAGAGGAAAAGGGTAGGAAAAAAGGAGAAGATGGAGAGTTTTAAAAACAGAACAAGCCATGTGCTTCCTCCATCACTAAGCTCTGTGGCAAATAGCAAAGGAAGCCTGGTGGATCACTTCCTGGTTGGGGTTTGCAGAGCATCAAGACTGGTAGACATGCCAGGGCACCAGGAGATATTGGAGGAAAATGGTCATGAGCTGGCAGAGCAGTGGAGGGAGCCACTGAGATTCCCAGGGATGTTCAGGGAGAGGAAAAGAATCCCAGAAATGTGGGTCTGCCTGTGGAGATGCAGAGGGCAGATGCTGGTGGAGTTCAGAAGGATGTGTATTTTGCTTAACATAAAGGGGCAGGCATGGTTCTCCCTACAACAGGCAGGCAGATAATGTTTTATCTAAGCCTTCAGGAGGGGCCCACACAACCTGAAAGAGCTGTGAAGGAATGAGATCCCTGTACACGCACATGTTGATATACATAGGAAACAAACATTGAACTGCACAACCAATTTGAGTGAAGAGTCTCAACTGATTTGAGGTATAAACTTGAAACAATTTCTCCCATAACTTACTAATAGTGTTCTTTTTACCGAATGTAGGAAACACCCTGCTGATACCTCATTTTTAGCAGCTTTCAGTTGTGAGGATTTTTCCAGTCCCGTTTGTACCCCAGTCTCATATTCAATTCAAAGCCTTTCCTACCTGTCACATTTGGGTCTCAAGCGGCTCCCAGAGAGGGGTTTGTGGTCTCTGCTCTCCCTTCCCAGGAAACCCCAGCCAGAGTTCATCACTCAGAACCGACGGCACCTCCTCCTCTGATTGCCCAAAGTGCCTCACGATCTTTTCCAAACATACATAGACACACACACACACACACACACACACACACACACACACACTGTTTGGGTTCTTTTAAACTCAGAATCCATGATTCTGCTCTTCTTCTATGTTTGATAATATATATGAATTTTTTATACTCATGATTTTTTAATAGACTTGGACAACTTGGTTGGAATAACTCCTAGAAATAAGTTACTGTTTAGAAAAAACGTAGAAAATAGAAATGCAATGTGCAGGTTAAGAGCATGGGCTCTTGGGCTACCTTGTCTAGTTCTAATGTGTCGGTTTGAGGGAAAAGTCACTGAGCCTTTCAGGCCTCAGTTTCCTTATCTGCAATCTGGGCATAGTGATTGCATGCAATTCAGATGTTCTGATAGGTAAATGAGAGGGATAAAGGATCCCTTCTGTCCCCCCTTTGGTTAGGGTTTACAGACCATGGCTGGGGCAGTGGAAAAAGGGGGCACTTGTACATGACATCACGAGAGTAAAAACCAGTGAAACCTCTTTGCAAGGTCACATTGTACAATTGTTTACAATTTAATGTGTGCATGCTTTTAGTCTCAGGAATTTTTATTTTTTGTGATTTACCCTACAAAAATACTTGTATACATGCAAAAAGATAAATATGCAAGAATGCGTATTGAAACACTGCTTGTAAAGACCCAAAACATGCATTCATTAGGAATTGGTTAACTACGATAAATAATGCTACCTTAACTTACAGTCATTAAAAAGGAGTTTGATACTCAGGGAAGTAAACAGCCAAGTGAAGAAAAGCACAAGTTGTAAATCAGTGTGTATATTATGACCTAATCATTTAAAAAAGAGATAAGGAAGAAAAAATGAATGAAAGCAATAAAAATGCGTGTGTGTCTTGGCATATGCATAGACTATGAATTAAAAAACTATTTGGTGGAATTACCAGTGCTTTTATCTTTCTGTGTCATATTTTAGCAGTGTGACTGTGGGCAAACTATTGAAAATCTCTGAATCTTAGTTCCCTTAACTGTCAAACGGATAATATTGAATTTTCCTTATTATTGTAAGGATTAAGAAAGATAGCAGATTTAAATTCCTTGCCCGAAAGCCAGACATACTGTAAATGTTTCATAAATATCAGGTGTTTTCCCTCTACTCCCTGGTAAACTGTTTAGCTTAAAAAAAGTAGAAATAAAATTTGTTGACAATGACTTCCATTTAGCTCTATGAGTAATACAAATTTAATACTATAAAACAAATTTTTGACAACTCTTACCTTAAATGCATAATTTTTCCTAGGATTATTTTTATTTTAGATGGAATAAAAATGGATGTAACTTAAGGTGGGGGAAAATGGTTAACTACTTGTAGTATTTGGTAGTTGGCTGGCCTATTAAGACAAAGAATATACACAATTTTTGTGTCCCAACCCACTTATAATCCAGTAATGCAGTGTAAAGTAAGATTGTTATTTCACTGTAAAGGTTTATATATCCATTTGCATAAACTTATATAAATATATACATATGTAGATAAAACTTCTTTTTACCTTAATAGTGGCTACCTTTAAGATGCAACATTACAGGTAAAATTCTTTCTGTTTTTTGAATTCCTCTATATTTTACACATTTTAAAAACTTAAAATGTACATTTTGAAATAAAAATGCACAAAAATGCTGCAAAATTTTATTTACTTACATCTAAACTATGTAGAATTCAGCAATAATAAAAAATAAACCAAGGTCTTTGATAATAATTTTGTTTTTATTTTCCATTAAAATTATGGGGGCAAACTTTCAAGCGAAGTGTTTTCCTAATTTGGATGAGGTCAACTAAACTCTGCAAAGGAAGTGAGAACAATGGATTTGACGTGTTTCTAATATTAGGAAATGCAGTGGCCTTATCACAACAGTGGACTAGTACCCTGGCTTCACTGCAAACAGTTAAACAAAACACTAGTCAAGAAGTTGATAAGCATTATTTAGAGAAGATCTGCTTTTTGAGACTTTTCTGAATCTGTTGTGATCAGATTAACTAGTGTATTTGTGAGAAACAAATATCCCTCTCAGTGCCTACTCCAGGTAGAACTCAGTTTGAAAATGTGGGAAAATTAACATAATGGGCAATTCTTGTAAGACGTGGGGCAGTTTGTTTCTGGTTTTGTCCAGAATGACCTATACTCCATGCTGAAAGCACAAATATGTAGCAGGTGGATAAGCATGTGGGAAAAAATATAGTATTATACTCTTAGCATGTTCAAATTCAAAAGGATTAAAAAGGTCATCCAGCTTAATGTCTCTTTTATAGAAAAACACCTGATTTAAACCGGAACTTTTTCTTGAACTTGAACCTGAACCAGATATCTCAGAGTCAAACTTCTTCCTTTGTTCCTTTCCACTAAAGCATGCTAATATAATTAACATTCATGGAAGGTGACGTGGCGAACAGGCCTAAGTTTACCTACGCAGATTCCAAATCCCATTGAAAGATGGGATAGTTAACACGATGGGTAACAGGATGTTTATTAAAATAATGCTTTTGGCATTTGGTTTTTTCATGTTTAAGTTGACCTATTCATTATAGTCAACTCTTAAACGTACACACTTATGAGAACAAACACTTGTGAGTGTTGCATGTCTAAATGAGCCTAGCATGCCTGGGCTCCCTATAAATATTTGTCAGATAAATTGATAACAGATGGTTATTTGCTATATGGATTTCACAGCTCTTTTACCTCTCTCTCTTATTTCTGCTTCATATTCTGGTGCCAGAACCATTTCTCTCTAAAAGCAGAAAGATAAAATCAGAGTAAGGAATCTCCCAAGTGGTCCAGTTTATCTTATTGAATATTTTGGTCCAATGGTTTGACAGAGAGGAACTTAGTAAATGTTGATGAAAACAATCTGTTACATTTTTGTCACTGTTCATTAAGAGAGTTGAAAGGATCAAATATCTGTACGTCATTCAAGAAGACAGCCAGTGCTACAGTTAATGTGAAATTTAGAGTTGTGTCCCTAACAAATTCAAGCTCCATACAGCTGCCACATTGATTTTCCTAAAACCATCAATATAGGAGACATTTCAGGTTCCTGATCATAAACACAAAACCCTTGTGATTGCACTCCTGCTGATACCCTTAACTTGGTGCCCTGCCCTTTCCTGCTGTGTACTTAAGAATCCAGGGCTCTGAAAGGCTTTACTCTGAAGTCACAGCACAAATACACCTGAACGCCAGGAGTATGAAGAGCTCAGGCTGCAAGAAGACAGTGCGGTATGTTCCTCCATGAGGTCTTCTCTAGGACACTCCACTTTAAACATCTCTATCGCCTTCCTGGGACTGGGATTAAGTCCCATTGCTCTCACTACTCCTCCTACCAGCCCCACCAGCTCTACCAGCCCCTCCCACCAGCCCCCAAAGGTCTTGACTCAGGACCTTTGCCGTGTGGTGCCCTTTCCTTGGTAGGTTCTTGGGTCTCTTCCTTCAGTGGGCAACCACTTTCTCATCCTTTAAATCTCCATTCAAGACATGACCTCCTTAAAAAGACAGAAGTACAGATAGAGGCTACACACTGAGTCCTACCTCCCCAAACCTGCCATGCGCTAGGCCAGATGTCTCTTCTCTGTGCTTCGCAGTCCCCAGTGGCTACACGTTTAACTCCTGCATTCACTGTGTTCTATCAGAGCATAGGGTTTCTGAACAGAGTCTGAAACCAGTACACCTAGGCTCAAATCCTGGCTCTTTTGCTTGCCAGTGGGTTCGGTGTCCTCATTTGTAAAATAGACATGATGGTAGAAGTTAACTCATAGAGAGGAGGATTACATAAACCAATATATATAAAGCTTTACCCCAGTAAGTCCGCATTGAGTATGAGCTGTTACTTGTGTTTATTTGTATTTGTTCTTCAGCCTTGATATCCTGGTTCATATTCTCAGGGGAAAGTATCTTAATTGTTTGTATATCTCTCCCTGCTCATATCGTGTTTGGCTAGTAAGTTCTGTATACACTGAACTTCTAAGAATAAGTTACCAGAGTGCAAGGGGGTGTGGGGGGAGGTAGAAGAGGGTGAAGGAGGTCAAATCTATAGTGATAGAAGGAGACTTGATTTTGGGTGGTGAACACACAATGCAATACACAGAGGACGTATTATAGAATAATACACTTGAAACCTATATAATTGTATTAAACAATGTCATATCAATAGATTTAATAAAATTTATTTTAAAAATAAGAGAATAATTTTAGAGTCATGGAATCCTAGAATTCAAAGTGTATAAGCATCAACACTTAGTTCCAAGTTCATGGAGCAAGGAAGAACTATGTGAGCATGGAGAGCAATGTTTCCAGGGAAGAAACAGTTAAGCATTTCAGATGACCCTCTCCCTGAGTGTGAACATGGCCTCCTTCATCAGCACAGTGCTTATAGAGCTTCTGAGTAATACTCAAAGGCTTCATGTCCACGCAAGGTATTCACTTATAGTTTTCAACAGAAAGTGTAAATTACAGGATGTCTGACAAATTCATCCAGACACACTAAGAAAAACAGATGTTATTTTCCAAATCTTATCAAATGATTCCCTTTCTCGCCACTCACCCCGGTAGTTTTGGGCCAAATATGATGGAAAAGTCATTTGCCTGCCCCCAATCATGTACATGCTCCAGAGGAGGGGCTGTCAGAGTAAGATATTTGGATTTCCCACACTCTGAGCTCTTCCTTCTCTGGGTGGTTAAAACAAACAAAGTATTTGATTTCCCCATTTTCCTACTGATGAAAGATGACAGTTCCAATAGTTGAGCTCACAAATGGAAATCTTGATATTGTATAATTACAATCTTTCTTTCTGTTTCCACTGTAACCAATCCAATGTCAGAGATATTCTAAAGTCTGCAGTGATAGCGCTAAGGGAGATACAGTCTATAGATGCACAGGGTTCTCACCAGGTTGTTATCTGCCTGCACCCTCCAAGTCCTAGCTGGCTTTGACCTGGAAGAAACAGACAGGGTGAGCAGAGGAGAGAGGATGGATTGCTTGTGCTTAGCTGTTTGTATTCTAGATAACTGTTCACTGTATTTTAGAAATATCCTTCACTAGAGAAAAGGATTATATGTCTATCTGTGAATCAAGAATCTTCCTTAGAAGGAGAATACTGGGTAGCTTCAGGTAGAAAAAATTGCTGGTTTTTTAGATTATTTACACACTCATTGTAGCTTGCAGACTCATTTTTCTATTTTGCTATTCATTTCTATGGCTATAACAATATACAAGCTCATATTTGTTCTTAGCTCCCCAAATTACATCAACTACCTGATTGTTAGAAGGAATTAAGAAGACATTGAAACTATAAGCTGAGGTACATGACAAGAAACATTTATTCAATTCATGTAGATTTGACCTGGAGGATCACTGCACACTAAGAGACTCCTGCTGACTAAAATTCTCACTCTTAAAACAAGACAGAAAAGGTGCCATTGTGTTGCAAAGCAGGTTTTAAAAGATTGAAATGATCCATTATTTCATCAATTCAAACAGATTTCTGTGGCTGATAAAATGAGTTCCACCCTCATGCAGGACAGGGAAAGAAGTTCCTCACAGGCGTCCTTCCTATGCTTAGGTGCTATAGTGACCCAAGTGCGTGCTCCTGTGTGATTCTGACTCTGGGAAAGTCTGTGTTCCACTTGGACTCCATTTTGCTTGTAGGCTAAAACAGGAAAAGAGGCCACTTAGGCATCATTTTCAAACGGGAAGTACTTGACGGACGAAAAATTCTATGAACAGTGGTAAGACTCTCCAAATAGACAAGGGAATGCCAAAAAAAGGAGTGATTGTGAACGGAGCTGGCAAACATGTTCTCCAGGAAACAGCCAAGTGTGTGTATCCTTGCTGATTACATGTATAATAGCTACAAAGCCATGCTCTCTATCAAGAAAGACTGCATTTTGAAGCTGTGCTTTCAACAGGAAAAAGAAAGAGCCCTCTAGTTGAGGCCCTGGAAAGAGGCAGAGCGGTTTCAGAAGCAGAGAAGAAATGGGGAGTTCCCATGCGGTGGCGTCGGGCAGGAGGAAAAGATGCCCAAGTGCACAGCACATTCAAAAGGAAAATCCAGTGTTGACTCTCTACCACTACGACATTTTAAAAAGTGATTCAGGCAAATCAAAAGATCAAAAGCATAGATCATTGTACGGGAAGTTCATCTCTTTTTTTTCACTTTGTGAATGAGATCCCTGAAGGGGAAATGTCAGGTAAGGGTAAGGGATGTAGATACAGGTAAGACATGCAGATTTTAAGTCACAACCAGGATATCTGAACCCCGAGAGATAATCGAAATTAACTGCCTGCTACCCCCAGCCAACTGGGGAAGAAAGGTTGTGAGAATTGAGAGAACATGCGTGAAAGAACTTGCTAAATGCCCATCAGTTAAGTTCTGTAAACAGTTATGATTCCTAACGATAACAATAATTACAATAAACGCCTGGGTTTATTTATTTATTTATTTATTTTTATTTTTTATTTGTTTTAAAGATTTTATTACTTTGTTGTTGTTCATTTACAGTTGTCTGCATTTCCCCCCCCACTCCCCCCACCCCAATCTATCCCACCTCCCTCTCTTGCTCCCACCCTCCCCCTTGGTTATGTCCATGTGTCCTTTATAGTGTTTCTTGGAAACCCTTCCCCCCACTGTTCCTTCCCCCTCCCTTCTGGCCATTGTTAGATTGTTCTTAACTTCAATGTCTCTGGTTATATTTTGTTTGCTTTTTTCTTTTGTTGATTATGTTCCAGTTAAAGGTGAGATCATATGGTTTTAAGAGGCCCTTCTACCTCCTTTATTCTGGAGATGATGTAGAAATGGTCACAGTATGTACGACTGTGTAAGGGGTCTCCATATGGCCTCCCTATCTCAGGGCTGACTTGCCTGGTTGGAGGACCCTTTCAAAGAGATGTTTCCTCCTCTACAGAAGCTGTGGTCCAAGGGAACCATAAAATCAACACTACTCTGAAAGGAAGGACACGAGAGAGCCTGAAACATGAGCTTAGTTCTTAAGAGCCCAAATGGGGAATCATATTGCACAATTTCTTTTCAAAATTACTGCTTTTTACCTGGAATCACATTTGCATATCTCCCTTGAATTTATCAATTCAAAAGTTTCAAATATACATCCCTATTTAACTTGTATTGCCTTAATCTCTTTCCATGCTTCTCACCACCCCTCCACATTTGCATGAAGTTGTCCTATGTCAAAAAGGAATAATGACTAGTTTAATTTAAAACTACAACAGTGTTAACTGGTGACACCTTTTCATGATTTAACATATATGGATATCTAGAACTCTATTCTCTACACATATCTACACTCTAATGTCTCAATGCAGGATTGCTTTTGCTTGAGAAGGGAGGTCCTGAACCAGCCTGCTGGGGTCCAAATACTCACTCCATCTCTACTGACCTAGCATGTCAGGCAAGAGAGAGTAATCTCTCTGTGCCTCAGTATTCTCACCTGGACAACGGAGACAATAAGAGTACTTCACTCCTGGGAGAATTGACTGAGTTAATACTTAGAAGTTTTGAGAACAGGTGAGGCAGGAGCAGGAAGACTTTAAGGGACTTCAAGTTTTTACAGGTAGATTGAATTCAGGGAAGCTATCTTAATATCAATAGTATTAATAGTCTCATTTCAAGATATAAAAAATTAACATGTAAAAAGTTTGGATGTGGAATTAGTAGTGATTTGTTTCTTCTCATTCATTCATCTATTCATTTATTGACCAACTGTTTGTTAAGCTTCTTCTGATAGAAGGTCTCTTGTAGCGAGCAATGAAAAGAACAATAGAAAAAAACTGATACTAATTTTCACGAAGCAGATCAAAAGAGAAATCATACACTGCATTCATTATACAATTAGGTGTCTTTTTGCAAATATTTAAATCACAGTCCAAAGGATAAAATTTGGGAGTAGGTCAAAGCTAATGAAGGGTTTTAAATCCATGGAAGAACCACTTCCATAAACCACATATGTCAGGGAAGTTCACTAAACTGCACATTACTGGAGCAATAACTTACACTTTCAACTTTAAGAATACCCCAAAATATACTCCATTTTTGCAGCTGCCATCTTGGATTTACTTTTCCAGAAAAGGGAGTCATTTCAGGCAAACATTAAAGCATTAACTTTGGCTTTGTTTCCTTTTAAACAGAGGATTCAGTGCTCCTGAAAGTACCATTTGAAATAACGAAATCCCTAGACTTTCTGGAGAAGCAACTCCTTTTCCATGAAAGGAGTTTTGGGATCTCAGTCTAAACAAAATCCTGCAGTTACTTTTGTTGTATCAGAAATCTTCACTTTTCAACTTCTCCCTTAGTTAGGCAATCCCATTAAAACAGGCATTCATGCATGCACATACTTCATTCACTTTTGTACCCTTTCATTTAATTTTGCAATAAGTAATTTTTGATTTTATATTTGAAAAGAAGATAAGTGATGATGTACTGATGTTTAATTCAATTTCAATATGGCCCTTTGCATTTTACTATATCTGAGTTATTTGAATACTGTTAAGTAATGTTTTATATTTGAAGGATAGTCATTTGGCAATATAAACTCTTTCCATTCCTTCAGACTAGGGGTGTTAGTTATAATTTCCCCAGTGGGCAAGAGAAGATAACTAGGTCTTAGTGAGTCTGCTACTTGGCTAGCAGTCAGAGAGTTGGTTAGTAGGGAAAATGGAACTGTAACCACACACTCAAAATTGTATCAGAATATTCATTCTACACTGTCACCCACAATGGGAGTTTACTGTGTACATGTCACATTGGACTGGGCCAGTATATGCAGAAAGATGAATTAAAAGCCCTGGGTCAGGTCACTACACAGCGACGTGGGTGCCCCGTCCTGGTGAACACCTAAGGCTCCGCCCCTTACTATGTAACAGGCGCGCCAAGACAACAAAAATGGCCCAAATGAAAGAACAGATCAAAGCTCCAGAAAAAATACAACTAAGTGACCAAGAGATAGCCAACCTATCAGATGCACAGTTCAAAACACTGGTGATCAGGATGCTCACAGACTTGGTTGAATTTGGTCGCAAATTAGATGAACAAATAAAGGATACAATAAGGGAAATGAAGGAAAATGTACAGGGAACCAACAGTGATGGGAAGAAAAATGGGGCTCAAACCAATGGTGTGGACCAGAAGAAAGAAACATTCAAGCACAACACAATGAAGAAACAAAAATTCAAAAAAATGAGGAGAGGCTTAGGAACCTCCAGGATGTCTTTAAATGTTCCAATATCCGAATCATAGGGGTGCCAGAAGGAGAAGAGGAAGAGCAAGAAATGGAAAACTTATTTGAACAAATAATGAAGGAGAACTTCCCTAATTTGGCAAAGGAAATAGACTTCCAGGGAGTCCAGGAAGCTCAGAGAGTCCCAAAGAAGTTGGACCCAAGGAGGAACACACCAAGGCACATCATAATTACATTTCCCAAGATGAAAGATAAAGAGAGAATCTTAAAAGCAGCAAGAGAAAAGGAGACAGTAACCTACAAAGGAATGCCCATCAGACTGTCAGCTGATTTCTCAAAAGAAACCTTCCAGGCAAGAAGGGGCTGGCAAGAAGTATTCCAAGCCATGAAAGCCAAGGACCTACATCCAAGAATACTCTATCCAGCCAAGCCATCATTTAGAATGGAAGGGCAGATAAAGTGCTTCCTAGATAAGGTCAAGTTCAAGGAGTTCATCATCACCAAGCCCTTATTATATGAAATGTTGAAGGGACTTATCTAAGAAAAAGAAGATCAAAAATAGGAACACTAAAATGACAACAAACTCACAGCTATTAACAACTGAACCTAAAACAGAAAGAAACACAAACTAAGCAAACAACTAGAACAGGGACAAAATCACAGAAATGGAGATCACACGGAGGGTTATCATCAGGGGGGTGAGGGGTGAGAGAGGGGGAAGATGTACAGGGAATAAGAAGCATAAATGGTAGACAGAAGATAGACAGGGGGGAGGTTAAGAATAGTATAGGAAATGTAGAAGCCAAAGAACTTATATATATGACCTATGAACATGAACTAAGGAGAGGGAGTGGGGGGGGTGTGCAGGGCGGGGAGTGGGGAGGAGATGGGACCACTGTAAAAATAAAAAAAAAATAAAAAAAAAAAAGCCCTGGGTCAATTCATTGCACCAGGAGAGCACACAGAGGTACCTGCTGAGAAGACAAAGGAAATCGTTCACATATTTTTCCCTTCAAGCTGAAAGAACCCATTTCTCAGAAGAACCAATTTTTCCACTGTGGTCAACTCACAGAAATTAGTACAATGAGGTGCAAAATTGCACAGAAGAGGAGGTAGGAGGCCACCCATCTTGCAGGATGGCTTTGTGTTTGGGAGCACAGCACAGAAGGCTGGTAGCTAACCTGGAGGTCAGGTGCATCCTGCTCAAGGGAAAGAAGAAAAAAGATGGAAAAGAGGGAAAAAAGACATTTTCCTACAGGGTCCCTAGCAATCTGGAGATTCTTATATTCGTGACTCTATTATTTCTAAAGTTGTTTTTTTATGGGGAGGGGGTTGGAGGTATAAGTGACAGTGTGAAGAGGGCAAAGACACCAGAGGAACTGCCCCCCTTCTGCAGCCTATTTCTCTTCATTAAGCCCAATTTGTATACACACTCATACAAATACTGCACTCATGCATTACAATCATATACACTCAAATAATACATTCATGCACACTGCTGGCTGCCTTCTAGCAGTACAGTAGGGAGAGATGGCTGCAACCCACCTGGCTTTCTCTACTGTTCCCAGGCCAGGATTGGGAAGAATCCTGGGGGAATTGCCCCAGGCAGTCCCAAGAGCTCTGTAGCGGGTTCAGAGCAGGACTGACTCCAGAAATGTTACTGCTGGAGTTCGGAGTCTCTTTAACTACTCTATCAGTGGATTTTCTGGGGTAGCTGCTCTAGAAAGAAGGCCAGACTCCCTTCGGCAGCTAAGTGGAAGCAGACCTCTGGTGTAAGAAGTTGAGGTAATACTTCCCCTTCCCTGGCACTTGAACGGAAAGGACTGAAGCAAAATAAAAGGGCAATCTGTATGCAATTAGAAGCTTCTACTGGCAATTGCTTTTTTCCCCTTGTTAAAACAGTAGAAATCCAAATTTTCCGCCTTCTCGAGCTGTCCCCCTCCAGCTCTAAACTGCCACAGTTGGGAGCAGTGTCTCTAAGTAGTGCTGGCAAGGGTAGATCCGTCAAAGAAAGGAAGGTTTTTTTAAATTAAAAAAAAATTAACATATGGCATTTCTCCAAAGCAGTAGTTACTAAACTTTTCAGCCTAACCTTTGGAAAATATATGTATTTGTTGCCCCTGTACATACATTTTTCTTTTAAAATTACTCATCTGATGCCTTTTTGAAATTTTAATTAACTTTAAGATTTTAAAACTTAGACTCCCCTGCAAAAAAGAAAATAAACTACATCAATTATTCAGCAATTTGTAATCTTTTGAAATTCTTAAAAATTCTAGAGGTCCTGCAATCCTCTTCTTTCATTTAGTGCATAGAAATTTGAAGAGAGCAATTATGCATATTCGGTTGTCTTCTAAACACTTGCTCTTTGACTCCTTAGGATATGGGACTTTATGCATAGTTTTAGTTCTATGACCAATCAACCCCACAGGAGGAGAAATTCATTTAATTTTATTCATTCAAATGTTTTCTGAATTCCTACTATGTGATAGGGATACATCAGGAGAAAAGAAGGGCAAAATTTCTAATCTTAGTGAACTTTTGTCTAGTGGGGAAAGATGGTCAGACAGACAATAAGCCAATAAACACATAAACGTTGGGTGCCTGTGTGCATTGGAAGTTAGTTCTGAGGAAGATGCATTGTGTTCTGGGTCTTTGACCAACTTGACTTCTAGCCATCCTTAGCTCTGATAATACCTCAACACTAATCATCATAATAATACTAAACAAATAGGAAATGATTAGGTAATAGATAATCTGCAGAGGGTGGTCTAGATTAGCTGTATCTAAAACTGGTTCAGTTTTCCTTTGCTGGATTCAATCTCAACATGCTTGTCTTAAATGTCAATTGTAAGCAAACATAAATGTCTTGTTAAAACAAGTTTATCTTCATTCAACTTAACTGTGGACTCTGATTAGCTGTTTGGAACTTAAATAAAGCATATTTATGGTTGTTTTTCCCCTTGATGGTATGTTGGCTATATATGGTCAAACTCTATGCCTCTGATTCTTTAAAATGTCCTAGACTTTCCTCTGTGAACTTTGAAAGCACAGGTGTCATATTTCATTTTATCCAATATTTGTAGTTAAAGATAAATTGAGTGTTTACTGCTTTATGAATTTTTTCCTGAAAGGATTTACTATTGAGTTTCTAATAAGAAGGAACTACCTAATTTCATAAAATAATATTATTTACAGTATTTTCATTTTTGTTGAATTTTTATATTTGATTGCATGGTAGCTTCAGTCAAGTTGGGCTAGTGCTCTGGACTTGTGCTCTAGACTAAATGTCTGTGAGCTCCCCAAAACTCGTATGTTGAAACCTAGTCCCCAGTGTTGGTGGGCATCAGGAGGTGATTTGCCTTTGGAAGATGACAAGGTCATGAGGGTGGAACCCTCATGAATGGGATTAGTGCCTTTGTACAAGAGGTGCCAAGACCTCAGCTCTGCCTCCATGTGAGGACACAGTGAGAAGATGGCATCTATGGTTAGTGAGCGGGTCCTTACCAGACACTGACTTTTCCAGTTCCTTGCTCTTGGACTTCCTAGCCTCAAGAACTATGAGAAATTTCTGTAGCTTACAAGCTCCCCAGTTTATAGAATATTTGTTAGAGCAACCCAAATGAACTAAGACAACTTTCACCAAAGAATCAGGGATCTTGTGGCATAAATTAGCAAGTGACACATGTTTCGAGCCTAGGCTACTTAATCCTATGTAATTCTGGGTATTTGTTAGAAGGGAGGGATGTAAACCAGCCAAGTCTGGAGACTTCAGTGCTTTCTTGTAAGTGAAGTAGCAGAAGATGCCAAGGGCTCACAAGATGTCCAAGAGGACGTCCTGCCTAGACAAAGAGTGAAGATGCAGTTGACCGCTAGTTTATCTCAATTCTCCTACAGCCATGGTGCTGGGTTGACAACAGGCTGAAACTGGACAGAAGCCAGGTCACATTGCCCTCTGTTCCAAACCTTGCAGGGTTCCTCAGACTAATAGGGATATAACGTGTCATATACTGTGACCTCTCATGACCCAGTTCTTACTACTCTTCCTCTTTTCTATTTAGCTCCAGAGCATCACTTGCCTTTGTTCCTTGAACATGTCAGCCATATACCTACTTAGAAGCCTAGCACTACCTGTTACCTTTGTTGGAATGCTCTCATCATGAACATATACATGGCTTATTCCCTGCCATAGTCCTTTCAGGCCTCTATAACAGAATACAACAGACAGAGTGGCTTATAAACAAGAGAAATGTACTTCTTACAGTTCTAGGGGCTAGAACCCCAAGATCAAGATTCAGTGTCTGATGAGAGCCCACTTCCTGGCTCAGAGACAGCTCTCTCCTTTTTGTGACCTCACATAGAGGAAGCTGCTGGGAGCTCTCTGGAGTCCCTTTCCTAAGGACACTAATGTCATTCATGAGGGCTCCATCTTCATGATGTAATTACCTTCCAAAGTCCCCTTTCTAATGCCATCACTTTGGGGGTGAAGATTTTAATATGTAAATTTTGGGAGGATATAAACATTCAATCTATAGCACTCTGTCACCTCATGCAAATCTGCTCAACTGTCACCTTCTTGATGAGGTTTGCCTATGGCATCTTAGTGAAAATTGCAATCTGCTTCCCTCCCATTTTGATCATCCCAATCTCTCTTAGCATGGTCTATTTTTGTTTTCCTTTTTCCTCCAGAGTATTTACGACCTTCCAAAGGACTATATAATGTTCCTGACTTATCATCTCTATTGCGTGTCTTCTACCTTCCTTTGCCAGAATTCATGCTCTAGAATAGCAGGCATATTTATTTTGTTCTCATAGCTGTGTTGTATCCCAAAGCTCTGAAAACAATTTCTGGCACATAGTAAGTGTGCAATAAATATTTTATGGATAACTGGATGAATGAAAAAAGGAATTAATAAAACGTTTAGAACACTGCACTGTGATAAGCTATCAGGGCAGAGACTTCCTGGATTTTGTCCACCATGACATCCTCAGCACCTGCAACAGTTCCCAGCAAACATGTTGTTATGGGAAAAAGTGAATGAATGAACGTTATTGGGCGGGAGGAGGGGGCTTGTAAAACCTACATAAATATTAGTGAAAAGGAAATCCTCCAGGGCAGGATTGAGGTACTTTCACGCCCCCGATCCTTCCCAAAATTCTTTAGCTGGATGCAGGTCATAAAATTACCCAATCCTCTTCTGCAAAAAAGGTCATTCTTTTTAGTTATCGGAGAACTCCAATGCCTGTAACTACTTAAGAGAAAGTCCTCACAGCATGTGTTACACAAAGAAACAGCACATGGAAATGACCTGTCCTGACAGGATTCTTTTGCTGTATGGGCCCTCTCTGTTCAGTGCTGCTTTCTTCTGTGATTGGAGATCACGGGCTTTGGAGTCGCATTTCTGCCCCATTGCATCCCAGGCTGTGTTACTCTCAGAAGGTCACTTTGTGCAGACCTCCATGTCTCTTATTTTAAAACTATACCCACTTTTCAGGACTGTCATGAAGCTGAAAGGATGTGTCAAATAGAATGTTTAGGAGACGTTCCAAAATCCATTACTATAACCTCTATGTCTTTTCAATGCATAACTCTAATATTTCTGTTGTGTAGTAATTGCATAAATATGCATACTAATACATGATTACATAGTAGGATTTCAAATAAGATTTTGTGTTTTCATCCAAGGCCTAACCATTGCACCACTTTGTTCATTTATTTTCTTTCTGCATTTTACGCTGAAACTATAGTAGAAAATGCCATGAGAAACTGGAACTGACACCCAGGCCATTGCATTTCGTTCCTCAGTGCAAATCTAGCTGGTGATAGCCATGAGTGGTTATTAATGCTGGGTTCCTTAAAATTTATAGCATTGCATCAGAATGTTCACTAAAAGGGCAAAGCAATGACTCATAAGTTACCCACTATTTACATCTGAAAGGAGCTGATGGTGTATATATCTCTGATAAGTGATGACTTATTACCAAGCAAAAGTGACCATTAAAAGATAAAACTGTAGTGTACAATGTGTGGCAGAGTTCCATTACTTGGACATATTTCTTATTGAAATGTGATTAACATTTAGCTTCTGAAATGGAATAAGCAAATTAGTAACCGAGGAATTTGCTATTTTTTTCTGTGGCCTACTTAGGTCTTGCATGGTCTTTTCTCAATCTTATTGAGAAAGCACTTCTGTAATCTTCATACTTCCAGATGCCAGGTTTTCAGCTTCCAGGCTATAAAACATGCACACTGTAAGAAGAGGCGGTAGAAGCATTGAAGAGTGGGGAACTTTTATAGGTCCACACAGCTTTTCACTGGCAGAGCTGTGATTGGAACTTTGTGAAAAAGGAGCCAGATAAGGCCAAAGGATATGGGGTCGGAGAGCACTGCATTAAGGTTTTCTGGAGGGCTCCCAGTCCATCAGATTCAGAGCATGCGATCGGAGAGCACTGCACTAAGGTTTTCTGGAGGGCTCCCAGTCCATCAGATTCAGAGCATGTGATCGGAGAGCACTGCACTAAGGTTTTCTGGAGGGCTCCCAGTCCATCAGATTCAGAGCAGCAGCACTCATATCTACTTTATGTACGTGTTTTATGGAAAACAAAGATCCTATTTAAAAATCAATAAACTCCTTATGCTATTTTCAAAGACTGAAAAATATGACCTTCCTATCAATAATGAACAGAAAAGAGAAGGAGAATATATACATAGTGGAAAAGTAATTTTGTGTAAGATTTCTGGATCAGATGCACAACTGAGCAATGCCTTATAGAGCAGGTGACTTTTCTGGAAACAGAGGTCACTTGACTTTTACTGGACAAACACCTACATGTTAGCATAGAACTTCATAGAATCTAGATATTTAGTCAATAGTACTTAGCAAGTCAAACAAAGTCACACTCCCTAAGTAAGCATATAATCCTTGGGTGAGCCTGTTAAATGATGTTCTTCTAGGACACCGCAATGGCATGTTACCTTGCTTTTCCTGTTTCCAAGTTTTGGATGACTTTTCTTAACATTTAGTGTTGCTGGAAATTGAAAATAGATTAAGAAATACAATGGAGACAATGTTTAATTTAGAGATCAAGCTCTACAGTTTACCATTTGATAATTTATAGAATTACTTAGATGGTGAAAATGATACTTGGATACATCTGACACAAGGGGGAATGACTGTTACCTTCTAAGAGGAGACACCAGATCCTCCCTATAAAAGTGTTACCAAAATACATTATTTCAAATGAAAATGATTATTTTGCTCAAAGTAGCAGAAAATAACATCATGAAAATCTGAGAACGTCCATGAGTTCCTCTCAGACAGCACTGAGAAGTCAATGCAAAGGAGGAAAAGTGATAAACTGGAAGTTGTGTCTGGGAAGATAAACAAATTATCTTTTCAGTGGTACAGCCTTCTTCAGCTTGACCACGGTTCTCTGTGCATTCACAGGGAAAAGGGACGAAACCCGGCCCAACACCCTGCAAGCAAAGCCAAAGGCAGGAATGAAAAAACTTGCCTTGTGTGGCCATTGCTTTAGAGAAGAGGCCTTGTTCCATGTTCGCTGAATGAAATTCAGAGGGAAGGTACTAGCTGGTCTATGACAGCAAAGCAGAATGGATGCCAGATTCCTTTTAAATTTCTGAATCAATCATTCCGATGCTGCTGAGATCTCTTACTGCCCGTGTCGCTGTCTGCATCGGGATAGAGAACTTCTATAAATATGGAGTGTTGTGTGTTACCCCATGTCTGTATTCTTTCGCTGTTCTACCTGCAAAAGCTTCCTTAATTGAACTAGCTGTTCTCACGAAGGTTCATCTAAATACCCTGTAGGATCCAACGTGGAATCAAGACATTTTTTAATTATACTTCTGAGAATTAGTCAAAACTCCATTACTTTTGAATTTATAACTTCCCATTGAGGTATAACAAGCGTATTTATTAAGGAACAAATGATGTCCTTGCTTGATTTATTCTCTAGTAAGTGTGATTTCTAGGGTTTGTGAAGACATCCTGTAGACAGATGTAACGAAATCATATTTTATGATATTACAAGGCTGCTATTCCCTGAGGTTGGTTGCTTGTTCTATGATCCTTTTCTCCACTATTTAGGCTGCATGAAAAGCTTCTTCTGTGAATTTCCCTCAGGGAAACAGTAATGCAAGGAGGGCTTCAGAACAGGTTTTTGAACTTCATAGCAGAGACAACTGTCTTGAAAATAAGAATAATTTAAATTTACAAGAAAGGCATGGGATTTTCCTGGGAAAGGAAGATGTGTGGGTTCCACCAACCAGAGCCTGGAGTATTTATTTACAGCATAAAGTTCATACTGTAATTCTGGAGCAGGGAGGGCTGTGTTAACACTGATAGCTGCTTTCTCATCCTGAAGCTCAGAGGTTGGGATGGGAAGGATGGTAGAGGTCCTGGCCATGGACAATCTTTTACAAGTCACAATATGGGGCTGCCATGTTTCTAGATAAATGTTCCTTATCTTCTTCCCTAATGAAAGATGTTACATATGTCTCCCCCACACCTCCTCTCCCACTGCCACCTGCCCACAGGCCACACTGCCCACTAACCCCTCAGAATTTACATTGTTTTCTGCAAAGGGTAATATCCTCTCTTTCCTCCGTGACAGCAGCCTGGTGTGACAGTGGAGCAAGGTTTCCGAGCATGAGTTCCAGAGAAGACAATTTGGAAAACAGACTTTTAGACTCATCCTGCACATGCAGCCTCCCAGAAATTTTATGAGTTCTGTGTGGGACAGGAGAATGTCTTAGTGTTTCCCTAGGATATGTGACCAGAGAAAATCCATGAAAACACAGATACCTCTTTCCCTGGAATTACATTGATGTCCTGTGAGGCTACTCGTTCCTGATTGTACTGTGCAGGATACTGAACCAGCTCTCTGGCTGTGGGCTCAGTGGATCCTGGGGCTACCTTCTGATCTGGGTTTTCTCAGAATAGGTATAATGCCACGTAGCCTGGTGGGCAGTATCAGATGAGGGGTGGCAGGCAAATTGTTCAGAATCAGGTACCGGGTAAGGCGCCCTGTCCCTTTCCTTTCCTTCCCTTTCTTACATACAGACTGCCGAGAGCATTTTGACTCGTATCCCCTCCTGTCTGTCTATACCCCGCTCTGCCTTCACCTTCAAAGGACACCGTTAAACTCCAGGAAGAGTTTAGCAATTCCTCTGACATGCAATCTCCCTTAAGCTTCCAAAGCATTTGGTTTCATTGAAGTTAGAAGAATCTCAGAGGTCTTTAGTATAACGAACTACTCTTTTGATTGCTGGCACTGAAAACATTCTGCTTTATATTATCATTATCTGGGTATAAGTCTGTATTCTCCATAGACAGAAATTTCCTTGAAGACTATGACTGTAGATGTAGTTATCCTTGGATTTTATGCCCCTAGATGCTACTGGGATCCTGGCCTGAGAACATGGTGTTTGAGTTTCTCCAGGTATAAAGATTGGAGGAAAATATGCCCTACAAACAGAGGAATGAGGTAAAGGAGGCGAACACCAGGGGAAGGGCTGGGAACTGAGCTTGGCCGGGGGCCTCTCTTCACATCCCCACGCCCCTTACCATCTCACTTGGCCTTGGGGCAAAGTTGATAGGGACCCAAAATTGGCTCTAAGAAGAACATGTGACTAATAAACATAACTTAAAAAATATTCAGCCTCACTTATAATCCAGGATATCTAATTAACTCAATTGGCTATATCTTAGAAGCAGGAGTAAAGCCTAGTTTAGTGTGGTCCAGGGCTTTTACATTTTGGGGGTCCTCTTTAAAAATGGAAAGGAGAGTTGGGAAGAGACTGCGGTCGTACCCGATTATGATAAAATACCTTCTGCAATTTTTTTGAAGTCTCTGTAAGTGCATTTATAAATGTCTCCTAGGATCTTGGAAGAACCCAGGTGAGTGGGGGCCTTGAGGTGGAAGCCTTATAGGCCTCGGGATAAGTCCAGCATTTCTGGGGAGGGTTTTAAACAGGGACAGATGTGGCCAGGAAATATGCTGAATGAGTTCACCTTTGTTCATTTATTAACCCAACATGTGATTCTCTGGGTATGTCTCCAGATATCAATGATTCGGATTTCAGCTTTATTGTAAATGACCAAAATAGCAGTATTGTACTAGCATAAGATGGAAAATCCAAGGGCTATCACTTTTCAGGTTCTTTGCAAGGAAAATATCCAAGTGCCACATATTCTCATTCTGCTAATAAAACACTAATATTTCAAAAGCAAATCTTGATGTTCAACTTTCCAAAGTTATGATCCCACTGCAGAATAATAACTCATATTCCTACTTTCAGGAGCACTTCTAGGAAAATACAGACCGAGTGTGGACTGGCAAACTTGTATGCGGACTGGTGAATTTTAAAGCAAAGAGAGCCAGCGCTATTAAGATGAAAATAATTGCATATGATCCAGAATCCTAAATCATTACCATATGTTACTTGGGTGACTCCCAACTTAGAAAATATGTAAAAATGAGGAAAAAAACCTTCCATGTTTTATTTTTAACCATTTATTCTTGAGATGGGATTGAAACATGAATTTTAAATGTACTTAGAGGTGCAAGCTTTCCAAAAATATGAGAAAACTTCTTTAAAGCCTATAAATGTAGTAATTTTTGCCATTAAAATTTTTCAGGGATAAATAGCATAGCAAACAAACAAATAAACAAAAAATGCAGCTAATAAGCTGCATTAAAAAATCAAAGGCAATTATTATACTATAGAGGGCAAGGGCAACAAGAAAGGCTTAGGCTGGCTCTGAAGTCTGAAAGGTTAATTTAGGGTCACTATTAAATAATGATATAAAAATTCACTGTTACTTAGTTGATTAAGGAAACTCGGTAGAGCAGGCTGTATTAAACCCTAATAATCCAGGGCAGTGGCCCAGGCTTCTGAAGGTCATAAATTACCATTTAAATTAAGGGTTTATTACTAACACAGTTCTTTCTCCTGCTTTACTTCTGCTATTTCCTTAAACATTTTAATGACCAAAGGCAAGGTAAGTTAAGATAGGAAACCTTACATGACCAGGCTCCCTGTGGCATCCTTTGCACTGTGTCCAAGCCCTCTCTCGCACCCAGCAAAGCTGTTTTCCACTTCGTGGACACATCATTTGGTAAACAGGGTGTGCCAATTGTATCACTCTGTCTAAGATTTCTACTACACGTTGTGTTCAGCCTTTCTCACATACCATGGCGGGGTTAGGGAGAGACTAACCCTAAACCTACACCTTGGTTGGCACTGAAGGCCACTGGATACCCCGGAACTTTGCATCTTTGGTTCACCCAGAACTCCTGATTCCATTTCAGGCACCTTCCCTGTTACCTGAGTCTACGGCGCGGCGGGTCAAGAAGCCAGCTCACCCTGTTCCATCAGTTAGAAAAGGCCCTGTGGGCGGGGCTTCTTACATTCTGTTCAGGTGATTAAAAACTGCCCTTGAAAGCTATATTCCTGAACTGCAACTAAGTTTGTTCCATCTACTCAACCCAACCAGATTAAATACAGGACACCAGTTAAATCTAAATTTCAGATAATAACGCATTTCTTAGCACCGGTATCTCCCAAATATTTGCATGGAATGTATGTGTAATAAACACATAATGTGTTGTTTTCTTAAAAGTCAGATTTACCTGGGAATCCCATATTTTTATTTCTAAATCTGGAAGCCTAACTCAATCTGCTGTAAACACCCGGCTGCAGCAACAGAGCACCGACTGCGCCCGGTACTCCACGTGTTTTATCTCTTGCAATAGCCCCATGAGCTCATTACTGCCTCCATTTGACAGGTGTGAAAATGGAAGCACAGAGAAATAAACATTCTCTTATGAAATCAAATATCCTAAACCTGAACACTGCAAGTCTAGGTGGCTTCCCGTCTTGTGGAGGTTTTCCAGAGAAAACAGTTCCGAGCTGCTTGAACACAAGGACAAACGCTTCATCCAGATCCTTAACGATCCCTGGCATGGAGTATTGTTATATACTTTCAGTTTGGAAAATATCCACAGCAGGTGTTACCAATTGCCAACCGCAAGCCATTAAAACTCATAGAACTCTGAATTTTAAACAAATTCTGGGTGAGCCTTCCAAGATAAACTGGGTACAATGCATGCTGCATAATAGCCAAATTATTTGACTTGCTATTTGTTTAATATAAACTATTTAAATGAGCACCAAAAACAGCCAAAATAAAGATTTCTGTTCTAACACAATTCCCGTTATTATGCACCCTCTATGTGTCAGATCTAGTAGAAAGACACATAAAGAAATACTTATTTAAATGCAATATGGGGATGGGGGCAAAAAAACAAATTTATTTATAAAAATTGTGTATTGACTCTTACACGTTCAAACTTCAGTCACCTTCAAAGTACTCTGTTTGATGCACTACACCTATCAAGACATTTATTTTCCACTGCTCAGTTTCTGAACTCGTCAATTTTGATGCCTTATAGTGCTTCTGTCATTTTTTGTTTCACCTCTTCCACGTCAGCAAAATGTTTCCCTTTGAGGACTTTTTTCATCCGGGGAAACAAAAAAACAGTTGCTTGGGGCTGGATCAGGTGAATAGGGAGGGTGGGGCATGGGGATTATGCCATTTTTGGTCAAAAACTGCTGAACACTGAGCACGGTGTGGGCAGGTGCTCTTGTAAATCACCCATCATGAAATGGGCAAATGCATTAAAAGAGTCTCCAAAAAACAAAATTCACTGAAGCAGAACGCAGCCTCTCACAATAACACCAGCTGGTACAGTGATACAGATAGGTTTCAAGAACACTCACTTAGCGGGGGAAGCCTGTACTACAAGGGGCTCACCCTCCAGAAGATAAGTCCAGTGTTTGTAGGGTCCTCCCTTGTACACTGAATGCTAGTGTGGAGATGTACACAGCAGCAATACAAATGCAGAGCAGAGCAGGGCTCTCCATCTCATGATGAGGGAACAACAAGGTTTTCAAGGAGATGTGACTAAACTGAATCTTAAAGAATAAGGAAGTGCTCACGGAGTAGGAAGTTGGAAAGGCTGCTGTAGGTGAAAGTTATGGAATGAAATGGATACTACCTTGCCTTTCATCATCATTAGGCGCCAGATCCATCATTCCTTGGGCATATTCCCAATATAAACAAAAACGAAGCTGTAAGGACAGCCTAGAAGGAAATGCTTGATTCTTTGTAATGTCAGGAGACTACCAGAAGGAATGCTGTCTGCTATCTCAGGCTCTCCACTTTTTAACATTGTTTCTGATGCTGAAATAGACTAGGAACATGACTAGGTTTCAGTGCACGTAGAACAGAGCAAGAGAAGGTCATAGAGAACATTGGTGCTACCTTTCCTGGCTTTGTACTTAGATTGAAATATACTTCTTATAACCACTATTTTCTCAAAGTGCTAAAATCTTTTTTAAAATGTTTTTTATTGTTCAATTACAATTGTCCCCATTGTCCGCCATTACTCTCCCCTGCTCTCCCCTCTGCCCATCTCCCACCTTCAAAGTACTAAGTCTTAAAGCTCATATACTCTCCTATATTTTCTGAGTTTCTCAACTTTAGACATTTAGTATTATAAAAGGGTCTTTAAAATATTTTGAAATGTGAATTCTCTCTAGAATTTTCAACTATGTTTGTCGCTAAGGAATGGAAATAAAGACTTTGCAGAAGTATGAATATAGATATTGGTCTGACCAAAAATATCATAAAATGTTGGCTTCAGCACCATTCATTTTGCATTCCAGAGAAGTCTGATTGTAAGCCTGGCCCCTGTTAACTAGAAACAAAACATGAACTGAGTCTTCAAGCTTCCGTAAAATGTCTCTCGCCACTTTGAAGTTCATGAAAAGCTTCATAAAGAGGCTCAGATGATGTATCTTAGGCACCCTGTATGAGAACTGGTCCAGGAGTCAAGAGAACCTGAACTTGCTCTTGGTTTTGTTTCTTACTTAGACAAGTCATCCAACCACTGGGTTTCTCCTTTTTTTGCATCTCCAAAGAAGGACAATTGCAGTTGACAATTGCTAGAATCCCTTTTAGCTCTAAGAATTCTATGTCTATCACTGAAGTCATTAGAAGAAATTCGTTTTACCAATTTGCATTTCAAGTCTTTTGAATAATAGATTTAGCAAAATTGCAAGTGATCCAGGATAGTATCCAGAGAAAAGGTGATAATACCCCCTCTAATCCAAATGCATACGAATTCAGAAATGAGGTAACATTTTGTTCATTAGATTCCCCATATGAGCGCGACCATATGGTACTTGTCTGTCTCTGACTGGCTTATTTCACTTAGCCTAATGTTCTCCAGGTCCATCCGTGCTGTCGCAAGGCGGGGAGAACCAAACATAAAAAATTAGGTAACTTTTAAAATAGAATTCCCAAAGCTTTACATTTCGCAATAGGAATTGGAATAATTGCCACTTCTGCCAGAAATGTGATGGGCACTCCATTCAAATGCATGTGTATTCCTTCCTTCTGTTGGCTAAAAGCCAGTGGAAACCTCACATTCATTCTAAATAAGGAAATTGTAAAGTTGCTCTAGTTAGGAATATCAGATCTATTCAGTATTTTACAACATATGTGGTGTGTTCCTGGATGAAGACCTTCTACTCCATATAAAGTCATATATTTTTAACCAAATAAAGATGATTTCACTGGATCAAATTCAGATAATATTAACATGTCTGAACAAATTCCAAACCTCTTTTGGTTTCTCATAATCATATACGAGTGGCTACCACGATTCTATCAGTGTGTGCACTTCTGTCAGCAGCCGCGTTAGCAAGCGTAACGACAAAACATGAGGAAGCAAACACTGAAGACTGGACTTGCAAGGCATCCGTCACAGCTAATGAACTTTAGTTCATAAATGCCAAAATAATTAAATTACTGCAAACTTTTAACTAAACGTTTTAGTATTAATTTTGGCTTAAAATAAAAACCTGGAAAGTTGATAACATCTCATGTTCCAAAATTAATATATTTGATTTCCTAAAATAAAAAAACATATCACAATGAATTAGGTTCACCCTGGAAACTTGCCGACTGGCTCGGACACTTGGAAATTCTTCTAACTTCTCGGAACCTCCGTTTCTCACTTGTACAAACACTGGCCTATTAATTTTCAAAGTGTCTTCAAGCTCTGAGAGTTTAGGATTCAACATAACAGCTTTCGAAAGAGTAGTGAAAGGATCCTGAAACCGTTTTGTTAGCTGGAGCCCAAAGATAGAATGTAGAAAGTATCCTGTGTTCCCGACATTGGCCTGCGTTACTGGGACCAGGCAACACTGGTTAAGGGGCTGTACAGTGTTTGTCAACCTCGAGGAAGAAAATTATTACTGTTTTAAATCAGTAGATGTTTTATTCTCCTTTGATTTGCAGTTAGCTTTCTCTTGGAAAATGCAAACGTTAAGAACTCCAAGGAACAGCAGAGGGCGGCACAGTCACAATGAAATCAAACAAAGGAAAACCTGGGCGTCGGATCCAGTGCCAGCAAGTCCCGAGTCCTGCATCTGAGCAAGTGAGCCACAACCAGGTGAGAACAAAATATTCTCAAAGTGGATTTGAGAACTTGCCAAAGAGAATGGTTTACATTTCATCTCAGTCCCATTCTCTGCCTTGGGTACCTCGGGAGCATTTCATTCACTTTGGGACACTGTGTTTGATAGAGGCGACAGTGCTAGGTTAGAGCACGCCAGGGCAGGAGGCAGGACGGTGGGTTTTGTTGGACAGAGAATCACTGGAGAGAGGGCAGGCGTAGCCTGAGATTAGACTTTTTGGGGTGGTGGATTTGTTCACGAAGAGGTCTCACGGGAAGCACAGAAAAGGCTTGTGTGTCACTGGAGGGCACAGGTCTAGGACCACGGAGGGAGCTCACAGCGGGGCAGGGTTGGGGAAACTGTGGGAAAGAGCTTGGAAACACATGGAGCCGCCCCCAGCCCAGTGGGATAACTTGGGACGTCTCCAGGCAATGGCTGACTGTACTTCTTTCCCAGACCTCCGAGATTTACAAGTCTGGTGAGAGGTTGGAGCTGATAACTAAGCATCAACAATTCTAATGCATTAATTACACTTATCATTATGTCAAATCGTATAGAGTCTGATTTACTTCTAGGAAATTAGTATGTGATTACACATGCTTTTAAAACACAAGCTCATTATTTCCACATAACAGGTTATAATGACTGTGATGAACTCAGAGATCTGTTATTAAAACAAACAGTTATAATTGTTCTATGTATGAGAATGGTTAAAGAATTTCACCAGGTTAAAGAATTTGCTAGTGGTTATTCTCTGTTGATGCACAACTGGATTCAGCGGGGTGCCTGGTTGTATACGCCTATATATTCATCCACACATATGCACAGAGACCCATGTAGACAAGCACATTTATGTGCAGAAAAGTAGAAGTTGCCTTACAGGGAAACACAGGCATTCCTCTTGTGCAGGCGCATCCTGTCCAGACACAAAGGCTTCCTTCTCAGGCTTGCTTGCCTGGGTTCAAATCTCACCTCTACCACTTACTAACTATGTGGCCTGGGCAACTCACAGCATCTCAGTGGCTCTCGAATGTTTCCAGGAAAAGCAGCATTAACCTCAGAATCCTCTAGGAAAAGAAATGCAAATTCTCAGACCCCACCCAGCCCTCCAGAATGAGAAACTTGGGGTGGGACCCGGAAATCTGTTTTAACAAGGCCTCTAGGTAACTTCTGATGCATATTAACACCTGAGAACCCTTGTTCCACCTCCGTGTGCCTCAGTCTCCTCATGTATAAAATGAGGGCAAAAAGGGTATTGTGAGAAATAAATGAGTTAATATATCCCTGCAGTGTTTAGAACAGGTACATGCTAAGCAGTAATAAGTGTTGTTTAATATTAATATACAAATCTTAATAACCATTAATACAATAAAAGAGTAACACAACTACAATGTTAATGCTGTTAGGAAGTAGAAACAATAGAAACACGTTTATTTTGCTAAAAGTTAAAATAATTAAACCCACTGAAACACGGGACAGAGAAGTATCTGGGCTTCGCAAATGCCAGCGAAGCTGTGCGCGTCAGAAAGCAGCCTGTCACCCTCACTGCCTGGGCCGAGCGTGGCGTGACAGACATCACTGGGGCGAAAGCTGGCCACCTCGCACCCCAGGCAGGATGATTTTCACTGAGGTAGCCAAAGGAGCTTGGTCTAAAATATCACGCCTTCATGGCCGTCCTCAAGATCAGCGTTCATCAGCTCTGTTCTTCATAACGGAGAAGTTAGAGATGAGCTAGTCCGGGGGCTACAGGACAGGGGAAGGGAAGACCTTCTCAGGCACTTTCAGCTCATTCCCCCAAATCTCAGCAAAGTCTGTCCTGACTCTGGTGGCTATGAATGTCTTTGAAGTGTGGGAGGTCTTTCATCCTGTTTCCAAATGTGTAAAAGCAGGATGGTGATAATCATGACAACGGTGATGATGATGATGAGAATATGTTAATGCTACTTTCCTCGTAGGGCTGTGAGGGCCAGATAAGAGGAGAAAATGGCAGCCACCTGGTCAGTGTGCCCTATGTGCTGGCCATGGCGGAGTTACTCCTTTTCATAGCTACGAAAAGTGACATTTTGAGAAGTTAAGCAGATCACCCAGCATCCCACAGCCAGTAAGGGGCAGAGTGAACTTCCCAGCCCGGTGCATGGGCTTCCAGAATGAATGTCCTTCCCTCTGCACAAGGCCTTCCTGAGGGCTGCCACTTCAGGGCAGCTTGGGACTGGTCTCCCTCAAGAATTGTGAGAGATGTAATTCACACACAATTTTGAAATCAGAAGAAAAAATCTTCACAACAGGAAGACTGATGTTAATAATCTAAAAAACTATTTAGGGAAAGATGTATCTAGGTAATATAAAGAAAATTATGATTCTAATTGATGAAACTGCCAATGAATTCTTACCTTTGGAAATTAATTCACAATGACACTACTCAATTAGAGACCATTTACTCAAGAAATACCATGTGTCAGGCCCTATTTAATGGATGGGAAAGCAAAGTTAAATAAGGGGCCTCCTTGTCATCAAGGACCTGGCCGCCCAATAAGACAGCAGTTCATTTCTATTGTAGCATTTACTACTCCAGATCAATTATATCAAGATTTTGGAGGTTTGGGAAAGAAAGGGGTAATCGTGGTACAGGTATCAGTATTTTCTAAAATCTCCTTAGATGACACTGCAGCACAGCCGGAGTGGAGAACCATGGTAGGGAAAGGAAGCTGATTTTTTTCTGGACCCCAGGCAAATCCTGGGATTCCTTCTCTCTTCAGTGTCCTGTGTGCAGGTTTGGTGCCCCTTCCTGACTGATAATCATTCCCGATGGGGAGAAATCTGGAACTACCACTAGGTATTGTGGCGTGATCCAGTCCTCAAAAGTGAAAGCATAAGACGGGGAATTCAGCTGACAGAAAACGGGGTAACTGAAATTGCATGCTATGGAAACCCACACATGTCCGGAGACTAGCAGGACTGAGATCTGAGAGAGCTTTCTTGTGCAAAGCTTGGCCCTGAAGGTGAGGAGGAGGGAAAAAATGGCACCTGAACTGTAAGCAGGAGGGCAGGTGGGGCGGGGCGCGTGGAGAGAATTGAGAAGCTTGACTGAATTCTTGTGATTAAATACAAAGTAGAGATGGTTAGTTAGAATGAAGCTGAGGCAAGGGTAACCAATGGAGTGCTTTCCGTGAAGAGTGGAAGGGATGGAATCCAGAATCAGGGGCAGCAGATGCTTTCTTCTCGAGAATCAGTGAGGGTATCTGAGAGCAGACAGGAACAGGGCCAGAGAGAGCAGGGGCAGTTCCGTGTGAGCACAGCCCTAAGTGGTGCTGGTGCCAACCAGAGATCTGGGCAGCCAACAGTGTTCCTTATACTGTGAAATAACAGTAAAGGCGCTTCTAACACAAAGGATAGAGGCTGGAGTTCATTCCACAAACAAATACACAAACAGACAAAGACTTTGTTTTCCAGCATTTGCAAGGAATACAAAACAATCCCAACATCCTTTTCTCTAGAATAATATTTATTTTCTCTAAATATCCAGATCTGGTCTATTTCATTCTGGAATTCAATATGGCACCCAGCTGTACCTTCCAATACAATTTTGAAAAGGCGAAGCCACAATTAGGGTTTATCACATATTTTCCTCATGCTATCGTTTAAAATGAACAGCCACAACAAATCCCAGGAGAGCACGATTCTGCATCCTTCCTCTTTGTGAAGTAAGGGTTCCCTTTGAAGGTTGCCTTTCCAGAGTTAGAACTCAGAGAGGGATCAAGTGGAGAGTACGTGGGTGGTGGTTGCCTGTCTGGTATCCTAGGGCTGGTTAGATCTCCTAACAAAGAATTTTTAATTGGTGAACTGGTTGATATTAAACAAACTCAGTGCTATTGTGGCTTTAATCATGATGGTTTTAACAGAGCGTCTGATATTCAAAAATATATTATCTTTGACTAGAAACGTCTTTGCCTCCATTGGCCTTGGTTGTACAAACATCAGATTCAAAGTGAAAAGAAAAAAGGTACAATTTTACTTTGTTTCCAGCGTTTAAATATGTTGAGATCACTCTTGGAATGAAGTACACAAAAGCTTAGTAATAATCATAATGATAACGTAATAGGTGTTTTTTAAACTTTAGATTTCCAAACACCCAGATGTTTGGCCTTTGCTGAAGGTATCCAGATGACTGATTGGAGCTTTTCCGTTTTCATACAGCTACAGGACTTTATGGAGCCACAGGCCTCTTAGTTGCAACAATGTAATTAGAAATCAAAATTATCCTGCTATCATGTAGGACCCCTGTGCGCAAACTGAGGTCTGCAGGCCAAATCCAGCCCGGGCTATTTCTTTTAACGCCTTGTCTCTGGCGCCTTTCATGCTGCAAAGTAGAGCCGAGTCGCTGCAATGGAGACCCCACAGCCACCACGCTGAAAATATTTACAACCTGGCCCTCCTCAGGAAAAGTTTGCCAATCCTTTCTGTAGATTGTCTCCTTTCCTTAGCTAATTGGCTTTCTACGATTGCCTTTAGGAGGTTCTAATAAATCAGTATACTTTATATGTATATGAATAATACACTCTTCCAGAGACTGCACTGATGATTTTTGGCTGTTGTTCAGAGGTGAGCTTAATGGGACTTAACGTTCAGGAGGCCACTGGGTTAGCTGCTCTTCACCTTGGAAATCATTATGCATTTGGTTGGGGAAGTGGCTAACTGTAGTTGCACAGGTAAATGAAT